>JAPYZL010132122.1:0-13136 GCA_030522825.1 Platygaster orseoliae
AATATTTTTGAATAAAAAGTGAAGTTCAGAAATTTTCAAAGGTCGGAAAATTGGGAAACATTCGAAATTACAAAGATTGTTTATTATTCTTGAATGTTCAAAAAATTTTTGCATTACGAAACATGTAAATATATTTTATCGATTGTGGGAGAATTATAAATATCATTAATAATTCTGCAAAATTTCGAACATTCTTAGATTTTGAAGAATTTTGAAAATTCCGTAAAACTACAGAAACTTGATGACATTATGAAAATTTTGCAGGCTCAAAAATGAAGATCTTCTATAAAAATCAGAAAGTTAAAAAATGTTGAAAAACTATAAAATACAGACAATCATTAAAATTGTCGATAATTTTCAAAAGTTTGAAAAACGTGTTCACTTTCAGAAAATGTTAATAAATGTTGTAGCTTGTGAAAAATTTTGACAATTTTTATTAGAGTATAGAATCTGTCATACTTTAGAAATTTACAAATTTCAATATAGTTCTACGTATGACGAAAATTTTTAAAAATTAAATTAATTTTAAATTCTACATATGGTCAATAATTTTTAATAAATCTAAAAACTTGGGAGAATTTTAGAAATCAATACAATAAAATTTAAACTTCAGAAATTGTGTCATATTCTTAAAGTAAAAAAATGAATAAAAATAACTGTTCCATAGTTCAAAGATGATGAAAAATTTTGAATATTTCATTAAAAATTAAGACTCGTGGTAAACGTTTATAAATTATGTACACCTTCAAAAGTTTTTACTTGATCAGAACTCATTTTCGCATTGACATTTTGATTATTTTATACCTTCAAAATTTTTCAAGTGCCCACTATCCCCTCATCTTATTTTTCAAAAATTCTAAAATCAACGAATTTTGGACATCTTGAAACTTTTTTGCGACTATCGTCAAAAAAGTAAAAAAAACAGGTTCTCTTTCAAGAATCGAAGAGATAAAAAAATTCGTGTTTCTCGTGGCGAAAGCTTACACGCGCGTTATGCAAAACTGTTCGTAGCAGGTGGATGACGCGCTTCTCCCAAGTACCTGCGCACGTCGCTCAGTCTGCGCGTCTCGTGTCGCGCTTTTTCCAACGCGAGGTCGAGTCACGGTTGCGCGCCCGCTGACAGGCGAATCGTGCGCTATTGGCGTTTCTCGTATAACTTGCCATGAAAAGAGACAGGAGAGAGAAACGGAAAATCATCAAATGCAAAGAATCGAACAATGGAGAATAGGTTTTCGTTCGCATCTATTCAATACTTATCTAAAATATTTATATGTAGGTAGCTCGAATTTTTTAAAGTTTTGGCAGAAATTTTTAAAATGTTTAATGGGTCATATAATTTATATTGAAATATTTATAACTCTGTAAATAATTATTTATTTGTGATTTTCATGGTGATATTTTAATTTATGAGATTCGAATTCCGGAAGGTATAGAAATATTTTCTGAGAATTTTAGAACAAAAAGTTTAAAAAAAAACGGGGCAGCTGTTTCCTAAAAATTTTAAAACTCCTATTTTGAATTGAATGAATTAATGAATTTTTTGCAATGTAAAAATGATGAGATTTCGAACGTATAGTAAGTCTGAAAATTAAATTTGTACAAATTGATCAAGAAACTTGGAAACAAAATAATATCGAAGAATGTACGATTTTTAAGATTTTTCCTAAATCTGAAGAAAATTTTAACTAATATATTTTGATACTGAATATATTAAAATTCGCCTTTAGATGACTTTTTCAAGTTTAAAAAAATTATCAATCAGATGCGTGAACTTTTCATAAGCAACTTGATGAAATTTCATACAAACCTTCTAGCAATTATGTAAAAATCTTTTAAGATACTTACAAAAAAAAATGTAGAATGGTATATAAACTTGACAAATACGAAAAGTATGAAAATCGTTGAAAATTAATTTATATAATAAATAATTTTGCAAAATTTTTGAAACACTAAGAAATACGAAAAATTTTTTATTCATAAAATATGTATAAGATTCTTCATCAGATTCTCAAACTCTTCATGGAAATCCATGAAAATAACGAAAAATCTGTTACATCGCTAACATACTATAAAAAGTCAAGAACTGTTAAAAATCAATAAAATACTAGTCGTCGATCAAGATGAGCTTTCTGGAAAATTTAAATCATTTCCAATCCTAGAGCATAGAACTCTTATTTTCAAATAAAAATCTATGAAAATACAAATAACCAATGGAAATACGAAATAATCCAACAAAATTACTCAAATACTGAAAAATATGAAAAATGCTATAAATTGTCACATATACCAGAAATCTCTAAGTAAATAATGAAATTAAATAAATTAAATAAATGATATATAGTAAATAAGAACATATAGGAAAATAAAATTCATTTTATTATTGATAATAAAATTATTGAAAAAATTAATAATCTAAAATAAAATAAATAAATCTAGGTAAATAATGAAATACAATCTCTATGTAAATATTGAAAAATATGACAAATATTATAAACGTCACAAATACCAGAAATCTCTTAGTAAATAATGAAATAAAATAAATAAAATAAATAATACATAATAAATAAGAATATATAATAAAATCATTTAAATAGAATAATAATCTAAAGTAAAATAAATAAAACTAGGTAAATAATGACATAAAATAAATAAATCTAGGTAAATAATGAAATAAAATCTCTATGTAAATATTGAAAAATATGAAAAAAACTATAAATGTCACAAATACCAGAGATCTTCAAGTAAAATGTTCTCATAAATCTATAAAAATACATAAAGTCTCCAAAACTTCGAGTCCTAAAGCGTTTGTTTAAGAAATATTTCTAACAACTGATAGAAATGTCATAGATTAATTAAAATACCTGTTTTTGATGAATTTGTTAAATTTTGAATTTTGCACGAAAATTCATTAAAACTATGAACCTATGAAAATACTTGATAATCCTTTGAAGTTTTATGAATACTGATTGATACTAAAAATACTCAAAATTTATAAAATATACAAAAATACTCGAGATTCTTAATACTTGAACCCTAAAGTATCAAATTGTAAAAATCTATAAAGAAATACGGAAAAATAGAGATAATCTTCTGAATTGCATAACAAATTAAAAGACAAATACCGAGAAATGTCAGAAATGCGATGCAGTAATTTATCAAGAAAAATAGTACTTATCATACAAATTTTTTTTCTCACTCTAATAATGAAATCTTATCTCAAGGAAAAAAAAACAAAGCATTCAGTAAAATACATATAAAACCTTAAATTCCAAACCATCCTTTTGATTTAAGAAGACACAGAAGCGATAGAACGGAAAGCGAATGAGAGGAAGGAGGACGAAAAGAGAATGTCTTCCGAGTCGCCTTAAGACGATATCGAATTGAAGATATCATTTGAATTCCAAAATTGCCTTTATTTTTTAACATCTTCAAAAAGTATGAACTTCAAAAAATATCTTCATCTCTTCATTTGAAATTTTTTTTTTTTAATTTCCAGTAATGTTTCACTTAATTTAATGTAATACCAATTCTTGAAACGCAGAAAAAACGGACTGCAAATTCGAAAATATGTATACATGAACAATCGTTGGGTTCGGGAAGGACAAAAAAAAAGGCAAGTAAATAGGACAATTGTAACGTGTCGGATGCTGCGAAAAGCGGAATCTCTGTTCTCTCTGATTGGTCGGTCGGACGGTGCACGGCTCCATTGTTAACCTCTTCTCGTGTGGTGGGCGCTCTCGCTTAATCTGCATAACCCTACAGACGGAGACCGTTAGAGCCGACGGATCACCGTAAGAGCGCTCGGCCGTTACCGAAGAGTGAAAAAAATCCGCGATCGCGTGCCGAACGCCGATGCTGCCGATGCATCTTTGGCCCGGGAAAATGGGCCTCGTGTTGTTTTCGCCGTTTTTCTCTCGTGGCGCCAAGTCCCCGAGGTCCTACGAGTTTCCTTAAGGTTTCTTTCATAAGTGTCTTGAAATAAAATTGTTTTTGAACAAAATTTTAATATATTAATTAAGTTGTGAATTGGGTAATGGATTTTAAAAATAAGTGAACATGAAATGAAAAATCGAAATAAATCTGAAATATATCATTAGTTTATAGTTTAACCTTAAAAAAAATGTCGATTATTAATGAATTTCCGTGAATTTCGTATGTATAGCGAATATAGCGATACAGAAACAAAGGCCATTTCGCGCCGGATCCACTCGGGTCCCGAAAGCCATTTATCTCGCCTTTATTACCGAGGCGGGTCTCGAAAGCTCATCGACGTGGAAGGAAATAAAGTCGGGCCGGCGCGCACGTGTGCCCGCGAGTATCGCCGAGTGTCTCCCGGTAATATTAGCTCAATGAATCCAGCGTAAGAATAATCTCGCGATTTATCACCCGCGTAAATGTGAATTATTTTCCAGCAGATAGCAGCAATTTTACGACTTTCCATTTTATCTGGCCAAGAATGCAACGTGCCCCGACGAAGATAAGACCGGCAATAAGTAGTCGCGGGGCGCAAAAACGCGTGGCAAGGGAGAAATAACGAAAAAATTAATCGACTACCGGGAAATTGTCCTATCATTTGCGCGGCGCGTTATGAATTCGTTCAACCGGAAATGTCGTTGCCCCTGTGGAATGCGCGATTACTTACCGCGCTCTGGAAAATAGTTAGGCGAAAAAGAAAAAGGAAACTGTATTTTTTTTTCTTTCTTTGCCACTCGCGCAATCGCGACCGATACGAGAATTATTGCCGCTCGATGCGCGCATTTTAATTAGCGGAAACAAAGACCGTACGCTCTAGAAACAGAGGAAATCGCGAGTTGTCTTTGGCGAAATTGACGGTCTCTTCGAGGCTTGCGGTGCCTTGGGGTTGAACCCAACGAGTAACGTTTTTTCGAAGAGTTATGGATATGATGGGAAAACGTTTTCGTTTTCTCTTTGAATCCGGATGTTGGGGTTTGATCAGGAGAATGAGAGGGGGTATTATTAGATGTAAGAATAGAAGGAAGGTATGATAATTAATTAGTTAAATGGAAATTTTTAAGGAATTAAGTAAATATTAGAATAAAGTAAATATCAAGAAGAAATAATGAAGAATGGAGCATAAAAATAGCATAAAGAAATGAGAAAATAAGAAAAATATGCAAAAATTTACTTACTGTGAAGTTATCAAAGTTCAACGATATTACAAATCCTTAATTATACATAATAATTAAAATGATTAAATACTGAAATTAAAAAAAAGTGTAAGTAAATAATTTTTGACTGGAATCGCGTTCGGTTAAAAAAATTTTTAAACAGTGATTTATAAATCAAAAACTATTATAATTTGGGAAAACGTATAAAATCTATTATAAATTAGAAAAATTTATAAAATTTATAAAACTTTTAACCCTGGAATATCAGATCTTGAATCACCAAATTTCGAATGACATTAATCATTATTATTCGTAAAAATAGAAGAAAGTTATGATTGTAAATTAAACGTTCATAAAGTTTACAACGTTGACAAATCACATGAAAACTTTTTTCAGAGATTTACCAAAAATAATGTGAAACCTTGAAAAAACGAATTTTACGAAGCCTCTACTAACAAGGACATTTTTAAAAATTTAAGATTACAAAAATTCTGAGAATTTTGATTTGAATTCTGAAATTTGAAATTCTAAAGTAAAAAATGCTGATTCAAATTCTAAAATTTTGATTCCAAATTCAAACATTTTTATTCAAATTCTGAAATTTCAATTCTGGATTCAAAAATTCTGATTTAAATTCTAAATTCGAAAATTCACTGAAAAAAATTCAAGAATTCACTGAAAGAAAGAACAAATTGAAAGAATTCACTATGAAACTTTACTGAATTCTGAATATTCTGATACATACGTATTCTTAAATTTAAATTATTCATTCAAGAATTCACTGAATTCAGTGAAAAAATTCAAGAATTTAAAATTAAAAATTCTGAGAATTCTGATTCAAATTCTGAAATTTGAATTCTAAATTCAGAAATTCTGATTCAAATTCTAAAGTTTGAATTCTAAATTCAAAAATTCTGATTCGAATTCTGATTCAAATTTTAAATCAATAATTCAAATCTCAGAAAAAAATTCTCGTGTGATTTTTAACGTTGTGAACTTTGTCAACATTAAATTAAATGGAAGTTTCAATAAATAGTGCACAAACGTAAAAATGAGAAAATGTAGAGAACTTAACAAATGGTTTTATGTAAGTTCTCAAAAATTAAAGATATTCATAATCCTTAAATAAAGTAATTAAAAGAATCAAATACAAGTTTCCAAGAAATTAAAAAAATTTGAGTAATAAATGTTCGACTAGGATCACGTAAAAAAATTATGTGGAAAACTGTTTTAACAGTGATTAATAAATAAAAAACTATAGATTATAAAAATGGATATAATCTAGAAAACTTTTAATTCTGGAGCACCAAATTCTAGAATCACTGAATTTTTTTATAAAGTCATTTGAATTTTTCAGAATTATGAACTATTTTAAATAAAACGGGATATATTCAATTTTTTACAATTTAAATTGATATATGTACCTTCAACGCAAATTTTTGAATTTCGTGTAACAAATAAATAATTCCAAACACACGGGAAAGGATGAAAAGTCATCAAATTCTGTCTAAATACTTATTGACAGATTGAAATTAATCATTTTTTGAAAATATTAATGTATGTACTAGAAATTTTTTTATTCATCGTAATAATTTTACCTGAGAATTTTGAATCATTACAATTATTTTCCGATGAATTGCTTGAATTTTTTATGATCCAAATGAACAAAGATTCTATAAATTATCTATCATTTTCCATATAATATTTTCTTTTTTTTCATTTAGTAATAATTACTTCCATGTAGTTCGACATTTCTTTATTTTTCATGGTAAAGAGTAATATATCACATTATTATAATATGTGTATTGGTGTACCAACATCCCCGTACCAAAAAAAAAAAAAAAATTCAATATTCTTTTTTGAATTTCAAGTCAAAAAGTCCTATGCCATTTTTCGAAATTCGCAAAAATGACGGAGTTATTCAAGTTTGAAATTCATACAATTAATGCACTTTTTCGACAAGTGTGGATAAAAACCACGGACCAAGCTTTACCCAAATTTTCTTTATATTTTTCCGAGTCAAAAAGTCCTGTGCCACTTTTCACGTAACTCAAAACCAAAAAAGAAATTCAAGTTTGAAATCTAAGAAATCTGATTGGTTGAAACTTGAAACTTCTAATTCGAATATCTTTTTTGATTTTGAGTTTTGTGAAAAGTGGCAAAGGACTTTTCGACTCAGAAAAATATGAAAAAATTGAGTAAATTTTGGTACGTTTTTTTTTATCCCCACTCCTCGTAAGAGCGCGTTTATTGTTTGAATTTCAAACTTGAATAACTTTTTTGATTTTGAGTTTTGTAAAAAGTGGCGAAGGACTTTTCGACTTGAAATTCAAAAAGGAATATAGGATTTCTTTTTGGTACGGGGATATTGGTACACCATATGTATAACGTCTGTCTAATAATATATAAATAATTTTCATATCCTTAAAATGAAGTTATTTCAACTTAATAATAATATTGCCAATAGATTTCCTATAAAAATAAAATTTTTTCTATAACCTACACCATCTTTCATAACTTTATTATAAATTTTCAATTATATTCAATATGTACCTTAATTTTCTTTTCATTCCATGATTTTAATGTGCCTGACGTTCCAAACGTTCATGAAATAAACGAAAACAAAAAAAAATTATTTTCTATTTCCACCCATGATAAAAATTAAAAATAATGAGAAACGTTAAATAATATTCGTTAAATATAAAAAATGAGGAGTTAATTCTATTATTAGGAATTGTAGAACAATTTTTTTATTTATTATTTTTTTTTTAACGTTAAGAACTTCAGAGACATTGATTTTACATTTCCGTATTACACAAATGTTATCAAATTTTCCATGATATAGAATCCAGAAACTTTATTACAAACAAACCTTCATAACAAAGTCAATGACCTCCCGAAACTTCAGTAACCAAATTTCGCACTAATCATCTTTTCCTCTTGGGACAAAATATACACTTTGGAGAACGATAGGGCCGTTGCCTGACTTATTTTGGCAGCGCATACACGTTCGTCTTGATTACGTTTGGCCCCCGAGAAGCGAGCGCGTACGGTACGAATCTCGCTACGAAAACTGCTTTGATCATTCAATTTCGAACTTGGGGCAAGTTCGGATTCGTATCTCGCGCAGCGATTAAAATTCGCTGTCAATTAAAGTTTGATGCATCGCGGCGAGAGCTAACGGAACGTAGCTGGCATAAGGGATCCGTAAACGACTCGAGAATCGCGAAACGTGTCGTGGCGATTTTTCTTTAAAAGCTCGTATGATTAGGACAAATAGGACAAATGTGTCACGAAAAATTTTTCGAATATCTTCGTGGAATTCACGTCTTTATTTACTGAGCAAAAGAGAGCAATGATTAAATAAGTTATATAAATATTATATATCTTATGTATATTAAATTATATAATTTTTTAAACCTCAGAACTCCTCAATTTACTTCCATCATCACATTCACCTCAGAGAATCGCCAATCTTTGAACAAACAGGCAAAAAAACTTTGCGGTCTTCGCACCGTCGCGACGCTTCGATCATATTGCCCCGTACGATCGACAAATCCTCGAAAGGCGCTTTATCGTCTGATCCCGCAAGGTTTCGCACGCTTCTGATACCTCTCCAGAAAAATAAAACCGGGCTAACATCCCTAAGCTTTTCCGTTCACGTAATGTTAATCCCTCGCGAAATTAACTTTCTCATCTTCGCCGAAGCGTCCTTTTTTTTTTAATGGGAAAAAAGTTGAAAAATTGAAAAAGAAAAAGAAGGCAACGGCGGTATGGGAGCGATTGTATTTTTCTCGTTTACCCTCGCCATTAATCTCGCGATAATGAGCGCGCTTTAAGAGGTATGTGGGTCAATTGGATAATTAGAAACCGGTTATATCGTTGTAATCTACTTATGAAGTGGGTGCTCGGGTACAAGCGTTGCGTTGATTTAGGCAAAAATTTCCGCTGTAATAGCCACTCGTCGCCCGATTATGTGACCGTGGATTCAGGTTCAAAGCCCCTCGGAATATCCTGCGGAAAGGCATTATATGTACGGTGCAAAAATCGACGTTTGTCGAATGAAATGAAGCTCTTCGTCCGAATTTTCGAACACGTGTTACTCCACAAGAACCAATTTGGAACTAATTTGAACAACCAACACCTCATTTTTCGTTTCTTCTTTTAAAGCTTCCGGCCTTTTATTGGGTTCTCATCAGGAAAATAATCTTCTGATACGAGAATATTATTTTATTATTTAAACATTTATGGCAAGGGATTTCAAAAAATGTATGAAAATTCACTCCCTCGACAACCCTGAACGAAGGACGTTTACCTTATCTCAAGAGTGACCCGTATTCATTTTCCGACCTAAAAGCGATGAGCAAAAATAGCCGTGCGTGCGAGATGTAAAAGTAGCACGCGTGGATCGGCGATCGGCGCTCATCGATCAACGGCCGATCGCTTCTTTCGCCACCGCCTCGACTGACGCTTACGAGCCCATTATAAATATCTCCCCTTTCGGGATCGTGCGCTCCGATTGCATCGACTTAATGCGATCCCGGTTATTTTTTTTCTCGTTCCTTCGAGACCGACTGCCGCGAAGATGCTACTGATTTTACCGCTATTCCCCATCAACGAGGTGCCACTGATTTTATGTCTCTTTACGCCACGATAAAAAAAACTCGGGAAAAAAATTGATCACAAAAAAGAACTCGAAAAAATACAAATAAAAAGTTGTCTCATTTTTGAAAATGTTTATAAATATAGATGATCGTGCACAAATGTTTTTTTAATTTTCCGATTTTCGTGATTTAAAGGTCATTAAGATTTTTATTTTTTATGATACTTTTTGTATTTTAGTATTTTAACAACCTAAATGGCTTTTTGATAAATTTTCATACAACTGTGGATAATTCGAATAAATATGAAAAATACTCCTTTCCTGAAAAGATAAAAAGAAACGTCAAACCCGTAAGATCTCAGTCTGGTTGCAAACGAGGACCAAGGCTGGATCCGCAGACCCCGAACCTCTTAATTGATCCTGTTCGTTATTGCCGATTGCAAACCACCTTAGGAATGGAACTTTTATTCGCGAAGTAAGCGATAAACGCGATATCTCGGCCGCAGCGACAAAAAAAAAGAGGGTAAAGGCGAAGATCCGTTGTTTGCGCCACAGTTACGGCGCGCGCTTGCGTCGTTGTCCTGTAACGGGTACACCGAGTCCGCGGCGATTCTCTTCCTATTCAATATTTATGCTTCGATGGAGTGTATCGGTCAGAAATACGACAGGAAAGGGCAAAGCCAGAGAAAAAGAGCACCTTGCTCCGTTAATTTGCACGCTGACACCGTGGGTCGCTCCTAAATCGAGAATTTTTTTTTCATGGCTTGGCGAGACTACACTGTTAAAAATGTATTTAATTTTAATAAACATTCATGTATGGTGTTTACATTTAAAATAATAAACACGTGTATTAAACTCAGACTAATTAACTTATCTATTAATTTTGATAAATGCATATGAAAATCTGTCAGTAGTATATTAAAATGAATAGACTTGTATATTGTAAATTGCATATTGTACAAAAATTTCAATGAATTAGTCAATTAAAACTCAAGAGCGTTTATTAATCTTCATCAACTTTATATATTGGTTTTCAAATTCGTTTATGTAAAAAACCTCCAAGACAAGTTTATTAAAATTAAAACAAAAATTTCCAAGTGTAGGGTTGAAAGTCGAAACAAAATTATATTATCGAGACTTTATTTGTTCATGAAGTTTACAACATTGACAAATCACAGGAAAATTTTTTTGTGAGATTTATAATCATACAGTAATGTAATGATTATTTTGTTGTAAAAAATGAATAATATGTGATTATTCATATTTTGGAATTAAGTTGAAAACTGCTTGAAAGAAACAAAAATGCTATTATGTAGGTTGAGTATTGGAAGTTGATTTTCCGATTTTCCAATAAATTTTTCCGAAACTTTTTTGGCACTAGATAATTTTCAGAAAACGATTGTGTAATTAAAAAAATGTAAAAATACCTACAAAAAAAATACCAAATTCTGAACTATTCAAATTTCAAAATTAATATAATAGAGTATACCCGTATAATATATGTCAACTATTTTTTTGTAAACAATAAATATAATCATACAATATTACTAAATCATTTTTCGAGCTGAAAACTCTTTGAAAAAAAAACTATGAACAGTATCGAATAACAATGATTCAAATAAAAAAAGTTATTATGTTTTTCGTTTCTATATTCTAAAAAAAATTGTGTAAAGATTGTTTTCATATTAAAATTTCTGAATGGAAATGAGCGATTCTATTTTTTATCGCTTATTTTTCACAAATATGTAAAATAGAGTAGCTTTCATGCCTACACCGGATATGTCCTGAAAACCTCGTCAAGAGGTGTCAGCCGACTGAAATTTCAGAAAGCTCTCTCGGTGGCGTGCGATTCGACGCCTTCCATCTGTTCCACCAGCGCATCATTCTCACTTCGCTTTTTCAATTCAATTTTACAAAATACATCAAGTTTGTTGAAAGACATGTTTACTCTGAAATTTTATATCGTCAAAATAATTCACATTTATCTGCTGAATGAAGTTTTTTTTCCGGAATCGAAAATTGATTCGAATAAAATAAATTTTGGAAATTAGAGGATACGTGTACCACAATTTTTGTATTGGTATATTCATAAAGCAACAATCATTATTAATTTCAATTTTATGTATATATTTCAAATTTGTTAATTTTTCAAATATCACAATTTCTAGAATATAATTGCAGGAATATTCAATAGACGTTAGAATTTTTAATTAACGATATCAATTATTTCCCTAATGAAAAATGAATCTTATTTGAAATTAATAGTATTTTAATTTTGTAGGTAAGTTATTATTAGAAATTTTTTCAATCTTTCTTCTAATTTTGATGAATGTATCAGGTCTTAAAAAGGATTCTAAAATACAGAAATTTTTACTGGGATATAGATTGAATTGTTTATTAAATAATTATATTGGTTATATTTGCTCTTCATAATGCACTGAGAAAAATTTTTTGCACTTTTTGCCAGATATATTGCAGAAAGTACAATATAATTGTAACGATTATTTTACTTATTACAATATTTTATTATATAATAAAATCGTCATGTTGTATAAAAAACAATATTAGGGTGATTCAGAAAAAAGTTTTTTTGTTAATTTTTGGCGTGAAGCCCCAAAATATTGAAGTTTACCAAAAAAATTTTTTCCTCAAAATTTGAGCAAAATCGAACAATATTTAAAGCTCGCGCCCATCGATTTTCGGTATTTTCAGTGCAAAAATCTTGCAACCCGTCGAATGTTTGACATCGCATAACTAAAGAAATTTTGATATCATTTTGAAATTTGGAGGGAATTTTCGTTGTAGTATGTAGTTAAAAAATATGAGGTGGTGAATTTTATTTCTCTACAAAAATATTTTCATTTTGTTAATATCATCAAAAACAGTTATTTTGTTCATAACAAAGAAGCGCCCGCCTTCAGTGGCTAGATTTTTCTTTGGAAGCCAATGTTAGTACTGTTGTAACATATTTTAATGAGAAAATGCTTTCACGTCAGTGAATTTCTTATTGAAAATTGAATTTAAACCACACACACGTACATAGTGCATAACCGGACGTAAGAAAAAATGTGTTTTTTTCATTTATTCAACAAGTTGAATTGATTTTCTTATGAATAAAGGCATTGGCTAATATATTGATACGCAGAAAATAAATCAATAGCTCATAAATATTTATCTATCACTTTCCACTCTTCCAGTCCATGCTCCAAAAAATGATTCGAAATTTTCGGAGAATCTTTGCAATTACAAAGAGATCGATTCCGAAATATCTGAATCTACTGTCAGAAAATTCTCAAAACATCTATGGTACACTGAGAGAAACGTTTATTCCCATCAAATAAGATTCGTTAATAGATAATAAATCTCATATTTGAATACGAGCAAATAAATATTTATTTTGGTCA
>JAPYZL010132137.1:0-13503 GCA_030522825.1 Platygaster orseoliae
AGTAACCAAGTCGCGTCGAAAATTACATGTTGTAGTTTCCCCAAAAAAGTGTATTTTCCTCCCACGTTCCACGCAAAAAAAGTGGCCATTTTCTTTGTATATGCACGGGAAAAAATATTGTATGTTACATGGGAGAAAGAGAATGATTCCAATTCGTGCGTTTGGGCACTCGCTACTGCTCGTGCCCAACTTCGCACTCGTTGAAATCATCCTCTTTCTCCCTTGTAGCATAAATATCTATTTTATTTCAACAGTGTGTTTTGTGGTTTTTGAAATAAATGTGGGTTTATTTGAAAATTGAGATATTTTGCTGTTTGGTTATTTTTTAAAAGTACAGGAATTTTTATACGAGATTTTTGGAGAATTCTGGAAATTTGATAAAAATATTTGAATTTTTTGTTTATAACTGTTAAATTATTACGAAAAATTTAACTGAAATTGAACCATGACAAAAATTATAACAATAACTATCAATAAAATTACTACACAAAAACTGAATTGAACCGAAATAAACTGAATGGAAATAAATTATGTGAGAAAATTACACAAAATGGTAAAAAAATGTCTAAGTAGTATTCAAAACATTTCCGACTAACAAAAAGTAAATTTTTAATAAATATAAATTTTTTAAAACTAAAAAAAAAGTCCGAAAACATGTCCGAATAAGTTTTCATCATTTAATATAGATTTTAAAAAACTAAAAAAATAAAAAAAATTTTTTTTTTTGTTGATTAAAAAATATTTCAGTAATAAATATAGGTTTATTTAAAAATTGAGATATTTTGCTGTTTCACTCCTTTTTAAAAGTACGGAAATTTTTCTACAAGATTTTTGGATAATTCTGGAAATTTGATAAAAATATTTGAATTTTTCGTGTATAACTGTACAATTATTATGAAAAATTTAACTGAAATTAAATTGTAGCAAAAATTAGAAAAACAATTGGTAATAAAATTACTACAAAAAAACTAAAAGGAACCGAAATAAACTGAATTAAAATAAATGATGCGAGAAAATTACACAAATATTATTACACAAAATGAAAAAAAAATGTTTTACGTAGTTTTTCAGACTTGCCCCATAATTTTTTTTAAAATTTTGAAGAATGTCATAACATTTTCTAGTAATAAATACAGGTTTATTTAAAAATTAAGATATTTTGCTGTTCGATTTTTTTTTTAGAACTACAGAAATTTTTCTGTAAGATTTTTGGAGAATTCAGAAAATTTTATATAAATATTAGAATTTTTCGTGTATTATTGTAAAATTCTTACGAAAACTTTTAACAACAACTGTGAATAAAATTACTACAAAAAAACTGAATTGACATAAAAGATGCGAGAAAATTTTACAAATATTATTACACAAAATAGTGAAAAAAATTTTTACGCACTTTTTTAAACATACCCCATAATTTTTTTTGAATTTCGACAAAATTTCATGAAATTTTCGAGTAATAAATAAAGGTTTATTTGAAAAGTGAGATATTTTGCTGTTTGATTATTTTTTATAAGTACGATATTTTTATACAAGATTTTTAAAGAATTCAGGAAATTCGATACTCATATCCGAATTTTTCGTGTATAACTGTAAAATTATTACGAAAAGTTTTAACATTAACTGTCAATAAAATTACTTGAAAAAAAACGAATTGAATCGAAATAAATGATACAAGAAAATCTCACAAAAATTATTACACAAAATGTTGAAAAAACTTCTACGTAGTTTTTCAGACATGCCCCATAATTTTTTCAAAAATTTTGAAAGAATGTCATAAAATTTTCCAGTATTTGAAATGAATGAGCTATTATCAGGCAAATTTTGCAGTTCAAAAGGCAAAAATAAAACGCAAAAAAAATTTATCTTGAGAAAAATTCCTCGCCAGATGCACAACGATGTTTTTGTTTGATGGATTTCTGGCTCTGCAGGATCAAAGAACTTGAAAAATCCCCAAGTTAATTCACTCGTGATATTTTGTGAGTCACCTCTTTCTCCCTTAGGAATGCCTCCGAAACGACATGTAAAGCATTCGAAAATTTGCAATTCTACGAGCGATTTTTTCGCTCTGTCCGTTGATCCTGGGAGATCCAAAAACAATATTTAACATGCAACACAAACACGCCCTAAAAAGTTACCAAAAAATCTTCTCCAATTTTTTCCCCTTTTTTTATAGCTTCGTCTCAGTTTCCGGCCACAAATATTTCTGTAGTTCAAATTCAACAATAATTAATAATCAAACTGTAATTTTTGCATTTTCTCAATCAAATTTTTATTCATGTGAAGCAAATACAATTTGCACACTTTTCTTTGTCGTTTTGCAACAATCATTAAAAAATACAAAGATATCCGAGGTTATTACAAAATAGATGCAAAATTTTATAATTCTTTGAGAACAGTAATCTTTTTAACAGATAATAAGTAACACTTGAAAGCATACAAATGATCAACGGTTGACGAAAAAAACGTCACAGAAAAATTTCCGTGTTTTTCCTCGTTTTCATTTTGCTTTTTGTCGACGTTTGCGTTTCCACGACAAAAAATGACTGAAAAACAATGCTCGAAAATTCTCGTTTTTTCAGTAGTAATAGCATTTTGGTCAGACGAATTCAGCTGCAGGAATAAGCGCTTTGGAAGTTGAAGAAAATTTTTTTTTTGCGTTCTCGAAAAGATTGTTTAGAAATGTTAGAAAAATGGTTAGAGATTTCTTTATTTTTTACTTCAAATTAACAGAATTTTGAAATTTCTTCTTGAAACAAATTTTATATTTTTTTGAAACATTGTTGCATTTAAATGTTAAGATTGCAGCCTATGTGAATGAAACTGCTTCTAGATGTGAATGAAGGTGAACGTCAAAATAAATAATGTATAGTTTGAACCAAAAAAATATTTTCCGATTATTTTGTACGTTTTCAGGATGAAACCGAATCAGAGGAAACTTGGAAATTTGCAGCATCTGACAATGAGAAGAAGTTTTCCAAGCGCTTTTCAGGAAAATTCAAGGGCAACGATCATCATATGTAAGTTTTTCAATTTTATTATTATTTTTATGCCTACAATTTTTTCGTGGTTTTGGATTTTGAATTCCTTCAAAACTACTTCCTTGAAAAATATTTTCTGTTCAACATTTATTGCAGGCAACATTTACTTATTAGGATATGTATTAAATTATTATTTATAAATTAGTAAATTTTTGTTGGGTCATTCCATGCCAACTTATCCGGGTATTTCAAGTTGAGTTTTTTGCATAAAAAATTTGTTTATCGTATTTTTACCGAAATTAATAGAATACGTATTTTTTCTTTCTGTTTGAATTTTGAGTGTTTCTTCATGAAGAATTTTTAAAATATAGTTTCTTTATAATTGCATTATTTTTGGAATTTTTATTTTGTTTTGCAGGTTAAGTTTCATTCTAAATGACAAAAATTGTAAATTTTGTTTTTTGGCAACAGTTTACTCGCAATCATGTTTTTAAATATTTTTAACTGTAAAGTAACTACATCGCACCGTTTTTTTCGTTTTTTTTTTAAATAAATAACGCTATTTCAATAACATTGGCATTGAATTTGAGTAAAAATAAGTTTTTAAATTATTATTTTAAAATTATTATTTAAATAACTTTTAAATGATTAAAAAGTAAAAATAAGGCAAAAGACAACTTTTTTGAGTTGCACATTTTTCATGCTTGTATAAAATGTTATTCAATTCGATTTTTGTGATTTTCAAGTCCCTGAGGTTGAAATTTTTTTATAATACTTTTCGTATTTTTTTTTCTTGGGTATATTAAGTTTTTTTTATCTTAATATTTTTATAGATTTCTATGTAATTTTATAGAATTCGATTCTTTGAGAAACAATGTTCTAAGGATATGAGATATTTTTATTCATTTTTGAAAAAAAAATATAATGTATTCCGATTTTAATTTCTTTATATATTACTAGAGTTTTGGTTTCGTATGTTATTTGTAAAATTTCGTTGTATTGTTTCGTAATTTAATTGGTTTCTAGTATTTCTTTGAAACGCTTAGTAGATTTCTAGAACTTAATGCTATAGTTTTTGAGTATTCTATTTGATTTTTGAGAAAATCCCCTTTTTCATACAGATTTTCAATACTTTTTAGTTATTTTTGTAATGTTTTAGCATTTATATAAATTGAAAAATTTCTAGAATTATATACCTACTCTTTGGTTCGAAGTTTTATAAATTTTCGAAAAAATTTTATCGTCAAAGTTTTTGAATATCGAACGATCTATAGCATTTCTCGCGTTGTTTTAGTGTCTATGAAACTCTAAAGCATCTTTTAGTATTATTATAAATTTCCAGGTTTTTAGTAAATTGTTATAATACAGATTTCTAGAAATGGAAGCTCTAAAATTCAATTCACGATCGATGTTCAGTAATTACACATATATTTCTAAGAAAATTAAATCTACTTACATGTTTGGTAATGTATAATGTTTAAAATAAAAGATAATGATAATAGAATGTTTCATATTGATGTTTTACACATATCTCTCGTACTATCGAATTTCATTATTTATCAGATTTTCAAAGATTTATTATTTACAAGATTTTGTAAGATTTATTATTTATAAGATTTTGTCTAGTTTTCTAGCATTTTTATAAACTTCTAGTATTTCTACACACTGCTATATAAGTGCACTTTTTATAGTTTGATGCTCTGGAATACGAAATTTTATAGATCGTGAGTATTTTTTCAGATTAAAAAAAAATGTTTTTTCATGGAATACTCCAACTTTCAATATTTCTTCAGAGTTTGTATGATTCTAAAGGTTTTCTGGTATTTTTATGTAGATTTGTATAATTTGATGATTCATGGTTCAAAGTTTTTTGGATTTAGTTATTGCATAGCAAATTTCAACGATTTCGATTATTTTAATTAATTTTTCAGAAAACAGTACACTTGACATTAACTTTCAGTCCTTTTTTTGTGAATTTTTTGGTGTACTCATTCAATTAAAATAATTTTTGGTGTTTTTCTGATTTCTGTAATGTGGATTTATAGAACTGTATGTTCCATATGTTCTCATTATCTCTACCTCTACATAGTTTTTAAGTATCATTTCGAATATTATTGTAGGTTGGTTCATTAATTTACAAAACTATGGTTTAGAATAGAAATTTCTATCGATTTTCAGTTATTTTTCAGAGTTGTAGGAAAATTGCACGTATGAAGAATTTTCATCTTGTATAGACTTTTCATATTTTCTTAAATTTTTTTTTTTTTTTTTTTGTATTTAGAAGATTTTTCAGCGTTTCTCTAGTATTTTTCTAGTATATGTATAAATTGCTACATACACTTTTGGAAATATGATGCTCTAAAATTCGAAGTTTTACAGATCGTAGTGTATACCATATGTTCAGATTTTTCAGAAAATAGTTCTTTCATTGAATTATATTTTTTTTAGTATTTCTTCAAAGTTTGTATAATTCAAAAGATTTTCTTGTATTTTTATAAATTTCTATGAATATTTCTGGAATTCGATGCTCTAGGGTTCAAAAGTTTTCACATTTCTATAGCATTTTCGTAGATTATAACTTGTTCCATAGTTCACTGGATTAAAACAATTTCTCAAATTTTCATTTTTAGCGTTATCCTAACCGAACATTTATAATAAGAATTGTGTGTATTAAAAAATATTCTAAAGTTTTATTATCTTCCAAAACGACCAAATAGAGCCAAAAAATGTAATTGGGGACGAATAATAATTATTAACACTCAATTATTTATCAAGCTTTCTGTTATATATTTGACCCTCTTCAAGAAAATTATAATGTCTTAAATATGTATAATAGGTTTCTAATTTAAATCTCCATAATTTCATAAGGTAAAGTATCAGATCATAAACAATTATTGTCACAGTCAATTATAATAAAACCTCACTAACTTATTATATTATTATTATTATTAATATTACTATTAACTTATTATAATTGACTGTGACGATTATTGTTTATGATTTGATACTTTACTTCATGAAATTATGGAGATTCAAATTAGAAACCTATTGTAAATCCTTACGACATTATAATGTTCCTAAAGAGGGTCAAATATATGAGCAAAAGCTTGACAAATAATTATGTGTTAATTATTATTACTCGTCCTCAATAACATTTTTTTACTCCAACTAGTCGATTTGAAATATAATAATTCTACGTTGAAAATGTTTATTATGTTCTCTATAGATTTTAGTCTATACTCTATATCATTATAATAAATTTTACACGAAATAATGAATTATTCTATCTGAAATTCGGGAGGGGTTTGAACTCTCAAAACCTCTCTTTGCCTAAACAATTAAAGATGGAATTACCTATAAAAGCACACCAAAATTTTCGTAAATTTTTTTCTGAGCTTCCATTTTTCTCACTCTCCTCCCCGAAATTTTCGACCCCCGAAAAAACTTATCTCGCGCGAGTTCTCAACACGCTTTGAGACCGCGTTGTGGTGGGAGGTTCGATAAAAGTCGGCGGCGAGGTGATTGTGAGTCAGAGTCGGCCCGAGCCCGCGGCGCGGCACGCGACGTGCTTTTCCCCGAGGTGATAACAACGATCCGACTTTTTAAAAACAAACGTGTCCAAAAAATTCACAAAAATAATTCCTCCAATAAACAAATAACGAGTTGAAAGTGTTTTTCGCGTGGCAACGATGTCGATGGATTTCGGCCCTTAGTGATCTTTTTTTCAGAGGGGTCGGAAAATTCGGGATTGGGCCCTACGAAGTCGGAAAATGCGGGGAACTCGGTGGAGAAAATTCTGAATTTTTGTAGATTATTTTTGTTGGGGGGAAAATGGAAATTCGCGTTGTTTTTGTTTTCGTGCTCGGGCTTTCGTGGCACCGCGGACTCGTGGGTTTGCACATCTCTCACAACGGTGCTATGGTGCGTAGTTTTTTATTTGTTTTTTCGGGAGTTTTGGGAAAATTTAAGTTTAGGAACCGTAAATTTAGAGATTTGTTTTAGGAAAGTTATGGATGCTTCATTGTGTTTATCGATAAGTTTCTTATATTATTTACAAGTTTTTTTTGTGTGTACGGAAAGTGACCGTTTACCTCACGTGGGGGATAAAAATTTGTTTTTTCACTTCTGAAAAAAAAGGAAAATGGTTTTTCAAAAAACCATTCTTTGAACTATCTTAACTCTCGAACGATAGTATTAACATTTTCAAAATTCGATTATTTATTTATTTAAGGGAAATAAAGAAAAGTATCTTTTTTTGCAAAATAAAACTGACTTTGAAGTAGATCGTCAAAACGATTGAAATTAATGAATATTAAATTGTAAAATTTTCAGTTATTCGTCTCATGTGATTATTCAAAAGAAGTTTCATGAATTTTTGTCTAATTTGTATTCTTCGTTTGCTGGAAGCAACTTAACTATTCCACAATTATCAAATCCCAACAAAAACCAGGGTTCGATAAAATTATCTCGAGCTGAGAATACCTGTCTGATAAAAAAACCGGAAAGTCACTAAACTTGAGAAATTTCACGTAGGAGAACAGACGATTTTTTGATAGAATCTCCTAAATATTGACGATATCGTGTAATTTTTTTTAACCTGGTGATATTGATTTGGATCATCTTTAGTACTGGAAAATGCGAAATTTTAGGTTATAATAATATACTACTTTAGATAATGTTGTAAATTTTCAAATATTTTGAATTTTTAAAGGTTTTTTAAAATTTTGTTAAACTTTTTGAGGTTTTTAAAATTACGTTAAAAAAATTTTTTTTATGGATAATTCAAAAAAATATGATAACGAACCCATCTACAAAATTGATGAAGATTTTCTAAAATTTAAATAATTATTCTAATTCTTTAGAATTGTTGTAGTTTTTTTTTATTTACTGTGATTTGGAGTTTTTTGAAATTTTTAGAGTTTTAAAAATAATATAAAACATTAAAAACTATGCGAATTTCATGAAAATTAATTCGCCTCATATAGATTTTTTGTAACTTTTCAACACTTTTCAAGTTTTTAGGTCATGGATAATCCGAAGAAAAATAATAATGAACAAAATCTACAAAATTTATGAACATTCAATAAAATGGAATATATTTCTCAAATTTCATAGAATCATTTCCCATCTCCGAAATTTGTATTGTTTTTCAATTTTACAAAATTTTCCAAATTCTGAACGTAATAAAAACTATTAAAATCTTATCAAATTACATGAAGATTTGACCTACTCGTTAAGATTTTTTTAAATTTTGCAATGATTTTCTATTTTTGAAAATTATCTACCAAAAATGAAAAATCACATCATGCATATTTAAAAAAAAAACGGTGATGAACACAATTTACAAAATTAATGTAGATTTTCTAAAATAAAAGGACTAATTCGAATTTTTTAGGATTGCAGATAATCTTGGAAATTTCCTGTTATTAAAAGTTTTTCGAAATTTCCAGAATTTCAAAAATAAATCTAAATATTCGAAACTATGCGGATTTGATAAAAATTAGTTCGCTTCATGTAGATTTTTTGTAATTTTTTAATACTTTTCAAGTTTTCGAAATGTGTATAGGAAAATGATAAAAACATTCTCATGGATACTTAAAAAAAAATATATTAATGAACAATCTACAAATTTCATTAAAAATTGACAAAATTTATCAAAATTACATGAACTCTCTAAATTTGTAGAACTTTTCAATCTCCAAAATTTTTAATGTTCTACAATTCTACAAAATTTTCCGAATTTCAAATTTAATGCAAAACCAATTAAAACTAATCAAACTTTTTAACAACTTTGCCTACTCGTTATGACTTTTCTACATTTTTCAATAATTGCTAACTTTATCAAATTATCATCCAAAAATGGAAAAAGCATTATTATACATACTTTAAAGAAATGTAATAATGAACACAATCTACAAAATTTATGTAGATTTTTTAAAACCAAGGGAGATATTTGAATTTTCAGGAATGCTAATAACCTTTCAAATTTCCTGTGTTTCAAAGTTTTTCGAAACTTCTAGAATAATTTTGAAAATAAATCAAAATACTCGAAACTGAGTATTTGATAAAAGTTAGTTGGCTTCATGTAGATTTTTCGTAATTTTTTAATACTTTTAAAGTTTTCAAAATGTGTATAGGAAAATTATAGAAACATATTCTCATAGATATTAAAAGAAATATAATAATGAGCAATCTACAAAATTCATTAACAATTCACGAAATTTATCAAAATTACATAAACTCTCCAAATTTTGTATACCTACTTTTGATCTGTAAGAATTTTTAATGTCTTTCAATTTCACAAAATTTTCTCAACTCCAAACGTAATGCAAAACTATTAAAAACATACCAAATTTTACGATGATTTTGCCCACTCGTTAAAATTTTTTTGCATTTTTTAATAATCGCCAACTTTTCAAATTATCATTAAAAAATGGAAAAAGCATTACCATGCATATTTTGGAGAAATATGATAATGAACACAATCTACAAAATTTATGTAGATTTTTTTAAACCGAAGGAGATATTCGAATTTTCAGGATTGCTGATAACCTTTAAAGTTTTTCGAAATATCAAAAATTTTAAAATAAATCAAAATATTTGAAACCTGCTGATTTGATAAAAATTAGTTTGCTTCATGTAGATTTTTCGTATTTTTTAAATACTTTTAAGGTTTTCAAAATGTGCATAGAAAAATGATAAAAATATTTTCATGAATACTTAAAAAAAATATAATAATGAACAATCTACAACATTCATTAACAATTACGAAATTTATCCAAATTACATAAACTCTACAAATTTTTTATACCTATTTTTAATCTGTAAAAATTTTTAATGTTTTTCAATTTCACAAAATTTTCCCAACTCCAAACGTAATGTAAAAATATTTAAAACATATCAAATTTTGTAATGATTTTGTCTACCCGTTGAAATTTTTCTGCATTTTTTAATAATCGCCAACTTTTCAAATTATCATTAAAAATGGAAAAAGCATTATCATGCATATTTTGGAGAAATATGATAATGAACACAATCTACAAAATTTATGTAGATTTTTTCAAACCAAAGGAGATATTCGAATTGTCAGGATTGAATAACCTTTCATATTTCCTGTGGTAAAAATTATTTCGAAATTCCCAGAATTTTGAAAATATATCAAAATATTCGAAACTGCGAATTGAATAATAATGAGTTCGCTTCATGTATACTTTTCTTAATTTTTCAATATTTTTCAAGTTTTCAAAATGTGTACAGAAAAATGATAAAAAGATTCTCATGAATACTTGAATGAAATATAATAATAAACAATCTACAAAATTCATTAACAATTCACGAAATTTATCAAAATTACACAAACTCTCCAAATTTTTTAGAACCACTTTCCATCTTCAAAATTTTTAATGTCTTACAATTTTACGAAATTTTATAATGATTTTTCCCACTGGTGAAAATTTTTCTACATTTTTTAATAATCGCCAACTTTTCAAATAATCATTAAAAAATATAAAAAGTATAACCCTCCATAAAAAATAATAATAATAAACTCATCCACCCTCGCCTTTTTCTTGATTCTCACATACTACCACCCAGAAAAAATTTCGTTCAGCTGTTTCTGCTCAAAAAAGTTCTCAAATTTAATGATACCCTCAACTATCAATACTTCTTCCAAAATACCCTCAAATTAAGTCTACGACCCCCAATTTCTAGGCCATTTCAATAGTATTTTCCTTCATGAAGAGGACTCGTCTTTATCATACAATCCTCTCTCACGAAACTCGTGCTGCGTGCCACGTGTGTCGCCCCTTCGATTCCTATGACAATTCTTCATCTCGGTGTTTTATGTAATTTTAATAAGGACGAAATGAATAGTCATCGGATGGTCGGGCAAAATGCCAAGTGATGATGCTCCCGGAGCGAAGCGTGTACGAGGAAATGGTTAATAATGTATGTGCCTGTACACGGAAATACTCGCGGTATACGAGAGGTTATACGCCGGCCTTCGTGGATACGCAGTCCGGACACGAATCGCCCGTCATCAGAATGTTAACGATATTTTTTTAATTTCCATAAATCGGAAAGAAAAAAGCGCTTTTGGAGCAAAGGAGCACGCTATTTAGGAGATTCATCCATTAATGGCGTTGCTCTCTTGGGCTGAACTAGTGAAAAATTACTTTATTCAACGCCGTGTGGAAAAGTCCACTTTTCCACACGCTCTGGCGATGGAAAAGTCGCATTTCCGCACATTGTTGAATAAAATTTAGTCCTTGAATGGTGTGGAACAATTTTTTGACTCTTTTGAATTTATAATCTTAAAAACTTTCATAATTTTATAAATATATATAATATAAATACAAATATAATCTTATAAACTTTTTTGTTTTAAAGTTATGTATCCTTTCATTCAACAGTGTAAGAAATAAGCTAATTAAAAAACGCCCCTCGCCGTCTTCCGCCTGAGAATTATTAATTGTTTCGCGACGTTTACGATTTTTTTTCCGGTGCTGAAAACAAAATTAGAACCGTAAGGAAATTCGCGATGATAAATGACGAAAACACACGCCATGTTTAGATCACTTTATTAGATGACAAAGCTTGCATGTGTGACGACGTCACGGCGTCGCAATAAAATAGTATTAACGTCATTAATTTACCTTTTTTCATACGATTGATCTTATTCAATGCTACAAGTTGAAAAAAGACAAATTTTGAACGAACTATTCAAAGTCAAAATCGAGATTTTTCAAAAAGTTTGACGCGCGACACTTTTTCCTCACGAGTGGAAAAATGTGTCACTTTCTACCCACAAGTCAGTGTCGAAAGTCTCACTTTTCCAACCATGATAAAAAAGTCTTTTAAAAGATAATTTCCCACGTCATTGACGATGATGATTTCTTCATGTGACTGGAAAATTTTTCGAGGAAACATCACGTAACTCGCGGCTTTTGAAAAATGAAATTAATTCGATGTCGAAGTCTGAAAATTGCGGGTAATTGGTACTTGACATGAGCATTGTAATTCATCTGAAAATCGTCGATTTGCGATTCCTGAATGAAAATGAAATTTCTGTAGAGGTGGATGTGGCGAAAACGCGATTTTCCGGTCATGCGTCACGGAAAATCTTTTTTTTTAGAACTTCCAAAAACAGATTTTTCAAGTTGATAAAAAAGATTATTTTCATGTATTTCATATCATTTCGTCCGTAAAAAATGTGAAATTTTTTTTTCAACTGAGAGCGAGTTCAATGTAACTTCAGAGAATGCAAAAAGCGTAACCAGAAGTTAGTGATCCCTATAAAGCTAGGTCTTTGTGCGAGAGGAGCCAAAAAAACGCGTCTGAAGCGAGACGATGATTCACCTACTGCCGGCTTTGTGCGCGTATGCCGAGTACGCGGAGTAAATAGAGTGCACCGCGTACTTCCGGAGGCGTTGAATCACATCGAATCAGACTCAACTGGTTTCGCGCTGACCCATGATTCACCGTCATCAACGGCCTTTTTCGGGCCTTCGACATTCGGGAAACACACCGCACTGAAAAACCAATTTGGTTGACTCAAACAAACCGTTTGCCCGTTATTTGACCAACCAAATATTTAGTTTACTCGAATAAATTTATAGTTCAGGCAAAGAAATTTTTTTTGACTGTAAAATATTTTTAGTTTTGACAAACAAATAAACCAAAATTTGTTACGAGTTTAGTAAAATTTGTTTGTCTGAAATGAAAATTTATTTAAGTGAACAAAATTGGTTTTTCAGTGCATGGTGTACCAAAATCCCTGTATAAGCAAAAAAAATGTGCTATTTCAACACAACTCGACAGAACGAATTTTTTTGCAAAGGTAGCTTATTTTTTTGTTCCCTCAACAAAATGAGATACTGCTGCAAAAAAAATTAAGTTATAAAGAAACAGCACATCTTTTTGCTGATACAGCTTTTTTTCTATGCAAGATTCCTTTTTGAATTTCAAATTGAACAATAAAAAAATTTTTTCAATTACTTAAGTGTACATTCGAACAAAAACTTTCAATAATTTGCTTCGAATTTTAGAAAAAGAGCAAACAAATTTAAAAATAATCTAGTAGATCCAAAATTTTCAGCATTATCGAATCTAATAAAATCTCAGTAATTTATTCCGAATTTTTGTATAAAATAGAGCAAATTTGGGACACATGCGGAAAAATTGTAAAATCGTAGTACTTCGAACTTTCAACAAAAAATTTTTGTATTATAACTATAAATTGTTGAACAAAAAATTTTTGTATTATAACTGTAAATTTTTTATTTACTATATTTTGTATTTTGTGTTTTTTTAATGTTTATTTTTCAAAATAAAATTGTAGCAGATGAAATTTTATTTCTCAGTCTTTTTGTATTCAACGATGAAATTCGTCATTTATTACTAAAATATGGTTGATATTTGGAGGACGTAATACAGTCTGTTACATAAGAGCGTGGTCACTGTTGTAAGAAAATGAAAAGACTCAGTACGAAAATTTTTCCAAATATTGTTTTATTCGATCAAAAAC
>JAPYZL010132152.1:0-20540 GCA_030522825.1 Platygaster orseoliae
TTACTTTGAAGGGGACAAAATAGATATTCATGAATAAATAAATAATTCTTGAAAAAACATGAAATTCGCGATACTTTTTGAACAAACCTCGTATTTGAAAACAAAATTGTTACCCGCAGATAACACATTCGTTCCAGAAGTTATTGGTGATTTGGAAAAAATTTCTCTTTGGGATTTTCAAGCTAAAGTACATACACATGTATACAATACATACAAAGAAAACTTTGATTGGTTCCTGTTGGTCACAGTTAGATCGTAATTAAAAATTGCTTTCAACTAATGTCACTACAGCGTGGTATTAGTAAAACCAAGAAAACTACAAAACATACATAAAATTTTTGTATTCCACAGTTTTCAAACATTTTTGAAAATTTCATAACAATCTCTACAGTTTTTTCGAAATGACCTATGAAGTTTATAAATAAACAAAATTGGGCTTCTTTGCAATGTTCATCCTTTTATGAAATCAAAGTTGTAATTTCTCTCTCCCTATTTTAAATTCTTCAAATATTTATTAAAAGCACAGAAATTTACATTCTTCTGAAATTCGGTACTCAAATTTTTTTTTATCTCATATGTTTTCAGATACGTATACTTCGAAACTCTCTACGAAATATTGAACGCTCACGACAAAACATTACCATTTTTCTTCGGAAGTCGAGTTCACAATGAATCCTTATCCTTCTTGTTTGGAACGGTTATGAGTTGGAAAACTTTGGAAATCGTCTTTGAAAATTGCATTGAAGATCAGAAGAGAATTATGAATAATGTCACTCATTTGGATAGACCTGAAGAAATAATGCAACGGTGGATTCAAGAAAACGAAATTATTACTGTAGATTACTGCGAATTCGGAGGGGCGAATGACTTTACTTTTCCGGAAAATTTGCTTGGCATTTTCACTATTGGATCAACTATTGTCAGTTCTTGTGATGCTAACGCAGTTTACCTGTATTCTATGACGCCTGCTGAAACGTACAAGTTTGAATTGTTGGTTGAAAAATTGCGGATGGTACGTATGATTCACAACGTAGTATTTGAAAAAATGGCCGAGTTGAAATTAGAAACAAATAAATTAGAAAGCGAATTCATGGAATATTACTGCAACAATAGCATTACGCTTCTTTATAAATCACTGAAACTGCTTATGTTAGTTTTTCAGACGGAATCAGCCTTTTATGTTTTTAGTGTAGTTGTATTGGTGATTTTTTATTTTCTTATTCGAGTGAAAAAAATAAAAAATTGTTTGAACTTATAGTATGTTTTTTCTGACTAATGTTCGACTTTATGCTTGATTATGAAATTGCTTGTGATGTGTTTGTTTTATTTTAATTGCATAGCGAATTCGGAAATTTTTCTTCTGGTTGTTATATTTTTAGGCTTTTAACAAAATTTCCATTGATTGATAAATAGTAACAAAATTTCTTACTCTTTAATAAACGTTTTTTTTTACTGTTAAGCAAATAAATCATTCACATTATATCTGAAAGTTCGAAAAAAAAAAAATTACAAACATACACAGTAAAAATGTATCGTAAAGTTTCATCGTTCAAAATTTAAAAATTAACTGAGATAAAAAACAGGAAATCCTAGTCTCGCGATATACAAAGGAAACACAAATTTATTGTTCTGTTCTAAAACATTCAAAAAGAAAAAAAACGTCATTGCAGAAATTTATAATACAAGAAGTGATGTGTAATGCGAGATTTTATCGGTCAAAAGTTCAAACTCCATCAGCTGAAGATAAAATGAAAGTTCCACAATTTCCGTTGGAAACAAATATTGTTAAGTTTCATCATTTTTGATTTCGAAATAAAATCATTACTAATATGATTAGTTTGCATAAATGCACATGAGAAATAGATTAGGTGAAACGTGATAGTTATAAATTCAACTACTTAAACGTTTTCGAACGATTTTCTTGAACGTTTACAACTCTTCTTCATAGAAAAAGGTACGACTTGAAATTTATATTTATTCATACATTTTTCCTCGTCGTTAAATAATGTTGAATTTTTCTTTTAAACCCATTTTAGTTTATGTATATATTTCGACACTCAAGAAAGAGTATGTGAACAATTTATTCGAGTTTTCGCAATAAATAATGATATTTTCCTAATCGCGACTGCAAATACTTTCATTCAAGAAAGTTGGTTCGATTGAAATGAATCGAACTTGAAAAAGAGAAATATATACTTGTTATCAATAATAACATTTAATATGATGTTTTGTTTGTGTTTTCATGTTAACCAACATAATTTTAATGCTTGAACGTGCAGAATGAATCTCAAAATTGATAAACTGATAGAAAAAATACATTAAAAATTGAAAGTTGTTTATTCTATCGGCTATTCAACTGAGAATATAAAACGTTCATTTAAAAAGAAAAACTTTTGCATGTGTAATATTAACTAGTAAAACTTAGCTTTAATGTTCGTACTGTAAATTATTTAGAGTTTATTTCTATTTTGCGAAGCAGTAACCTTAGAAATTTCTCACAGATTTGTTGATAGAAGGAAAGTATTTGTTGTAATACATTTAACAATATAACAACATCAAGAAAAGAATTCTAATGTTCATACTACAATTTTTTCTTAAATAATAAGAAATTAAGTATATAATTTTTAACATATGCATTATATATTACAATTTTTTATACACATTACAATTTTTTCTTAAATAATAAGAAATTAAGTCGAAAATACAGAGCCAGAAACATTGTATAAAATCAATTGTTTCATAATTAAAAAAATTTTATACAAAATATGTCGAAAAATAATTTTTGGAATTATCATATTTGATTTTTTTTCTGAAGGATTATAAACATGTTACTGAAAATTTATAATTTATATAACAATGGTTGTTCCTATTAAAAACGTGATATCGATTTTTAAGGTGCGCTTTAACGAAAATGAAGACGTTTTTTCTGCCTGTGATAATCTTTTCCATGACGATTATGGTTTCCCAAGAGAAGGTTAAATAAAAATATGTGTAATTTTCTTGTATCGCTGTCCTTCTATTCCTCCCAAAATATAATATGTTTAATTATATTTGAATATTTTACTGGTGCAAGATGCATTGTAAACAAAATAATACTATTTATTTTTATCCAATTCGTGATTAAAAGTTAGAATCATAATATCATAGGAAACAGTTCAAGATGACCGAATTCTGTGTACCATTTTAAACTGAACAGGAGATCAAATGAAAGCTCTCAGTGTCATGCAAACTTGGGGAAAACAGTGCGACAAAATATTTTTTGCCAGCAGTATCGCAGGTTAACACAGTTTTCTTGAACAAATTCTGTCCGATCTCGGAGGGAGTAAAAAAAATATCAACTTCTTTTTTTCCACAGATAATTTTACTCGGCCAGAAGTAGCTGTCGATTCACAAGTGCATTCCAACTGGGTTTTATACGTTAAAACTTATGAACATGTATACGATAAATATAATGACGATTTCGATTGGTTCCTATTCGCCACAGTTGAAACGTGATCATAAATTTCTGCCCTCGACAAAAGTAAATGAAAAACTTTTTTTGATTTTATGCATTTTCAGATACGTGTATTTCGAAAATCTTCGTAGCATGTTGGAAAACTACGAAAAAACACGCCCAATCTATCTTGGTCATGAATGGTCTGATAAGAACTCTATAATGTCTGCTGAATTGGGAATAGTGATAAGCAAAAAGACTCTGGAAATAATTATAAGCAACTGTGTCTACAGCCCAGTCAAAACTTACGAATTGATAGACCCTGATGCAATCATGTACAGGTGCATAAAAGAAAACGATGTCAGTGTTGTTGATATTTGAAAAATTGGCAACGAAAAGAAATTTGAGTGTCCGGAAATGGTAAAGAAAATTTTTACGAAAGATAATACGTATAAGAAATCTTGTCCCAATTTTATGATTTCGCTGTTTTTTTCGACGCCTGCTCAAATGTACAAGTTTGATTGGTTGGTTGAAAAATTGCGGACGGAAATGATGATCAAGGACAAAACTTACGAGTTATGTATATTGAAATTTTCGTGATTAAAAATGAAAAAATTTCAAAGTTTATTACATGTTGTATTTATTGTCAGCTTTAAACAAATTTTTACTACATCGGCTATTCATGTTATGTAATAAAAGGATTGAAATTTTTTTTTCATTTTTAACTGGTTTCGCATCAATAGTGAAAATTCAGTTTTAGTAAGTTGAACGCTTTTTTCGAAAGAGAAAAAAAAGATTGAAGAAAAATAAAAGTTTTATTAAAATTACTTGAAATACATTAAATGATATCTCAGTTATGAGACGTATGAATATAATATTTGAACATGGTTTTCACTAGAACAAATAGAATCTCGATATATCAAAAGAATTCATTCAAATTCAACAAAAGGTATTTTGGTTGCAGATATTTTTACATGAAATTCACCCTTAACGTAAATTCAATTTAATTAATTTAATGTAGATAAATTCAGTGCGAGTATAATGCAGATGAAAGTTTTTAAATTGTAGGTACTTTTTCGTCTTTAAAAGCATGTTCATACATTACAAATAGGTTAAATAGACCGAAAGTACTCAAAGTACTTACAAAAATGCTAATACTTGACCCATTTTACGTAAATTTGCAAAATTTTAAATGATGTAGATATTAGTGATTGTTTCGAGTCAATGATTGTGGTATTTCCGTTAACTTTAATTTTTTAAGTAAATAAGATTTTGACATAAATATTCATTTTTTTTGTTCATTAAAATCTGGCTTGAATTGTGACAAACAGAGAAAGAAATAAAAATTTCAAAAATTCTTCAAGGGCTGCAGTAAAAGGAAAAAAAACTACATACTCATATAAAGTTTCGACTGTCACACAGGAATAATAAACAACATAGTTATTTTCCATTTTTTCAAAATATTCCTTAATTTTACCTGAGGTTGAATGTGAATCACTTGCTTTTTCAACTGCTGCAAAGTGGCCGTCGCCGGCGGATTCAGGGCCATGTTTGCGAAAACGAGTCGTTCCTCGTAATCGTACTCACAGAGAATTTTGTTTTCACACAAATAAAACCTGTCGCCGACGCAGAATCTGCAACAAACGGAACAGGCTCCGATGAGAAAGCCGTAGAAAAGTCGGCAGGGGAGGAAAAACGCGTCGGAAATGGGTTTTCATCGGCTGACGCCAAGTCATTTCCCGCCATGTTTCGACATCGGAATAACGCGTAAATGAAAATAAGCGGGGGCGCTTTTATTTCCGAGTTTCGGAAGTCTTTAAAATGTAAATTATTGCTCGATTTCGCAACGTTCGTTCGAGTGTATGACTTTTGAAGGTTTTCTTTTTCCAGATGGAATTTGAAGGGGCGAGAATCATGTCAGATTTCACATTGAATCGAAGTTAAAGCTGATATTAATAATTCTTCTATTATTTATTAGAATAATTGAGTATCATAATTTTCATTACTTGCATTTACTAAATTCTTTTCAGAATCCCAGTCGAAAACACGACTGACGAACAACCGTGATCACCAATAAATCAAATTATTCAAACGATGGAACGTCGATTGCGTTTCATTAGAGTAAACGCTCGGTACAGGTGATCGTGATGCGGGGCGAGTTGATTATAAATCGTCCGATTAAAGTGAGCGGGACGGCCGATAAATCGAGATTTTATTATCGCTAATAACCATCCGAAATTATTATTCCGAGGTATTTACGCCGGGGCTAACCGAGCCTCTCCAAACGTGTGCTATCGCATTACGAACTCGAGGGTTATTATTTACATCGTGCATGTGCATACGTTCATACATTCGTCCACGATGAATCACGGTTTCATCTATTCATTTCTATCTTTTATTCTCGAAAAATGATTCCGAACTATTAACTCGGCATCCTTATCAAATAATTGGTTTTTCAAGAAGAGGGGAGGAGGGCGCCGGAGAATAAAATAAATCTAATTTGAATTTCACGAAGTTATGTCTTGTTGAATTTAGGTACTTATCATGGAAAAAATAAGGTATATAGTACTGAAAATTTCAAGTGGGGGGAGGGGGTGTTATTGTGCAGTAGTAAAATACTAATTGTTATTAGTAAAATATAAATTGATGCTCTGAAGTCCATAATGAAAAGTCAGCAATACGGCATTTTTTAAGTTTTTTTATTTTTTCTACTAAACTTTTGACCTGTTTTCATTCACAGTCTTGTTCAGGGAATAAATTATACAACATTAAACCAATTAAATTTACCATCTTCTGAATTCTTTCCACTATTTTCCGAATTTCTTTCAAATTTTTGGAAGATAGTGGATTTTAATGGCTTTATGTTTTATAATTATACCCCTGAAGAGGATCGTGAAAAAAAAACAGGTTGAAAGCTTGGGAGAAAAAATAAAAAATAAAAACAGAATAAAAGTTGATGATGTATCTGACTTTTCTTTATTGACTTCAGAGGATCAATTTGTATTACTGATTAAAATTTATTACATACCTTTTTCATTTTTATTTATACATATTTACATGATTTGTGTTGTTTTCAATATTAATGATGGGTTCAGAAAATTTTTTTCTGAATATAGGCAGTATGTAGTTTGAATACATCGAGAGAAAACCTTGTGATTATTAGAATAAAATATTGTTTTGTTTGCTAGTTATTTGTTTTGTATTAGTATACATATGTTTTTGTAAAAACTGCTAGACCTGTTGCATTTTATATCATATTTTTGTTTGTTCTTTCTTCAACTTCATGTTGTGAATTTGACGAATTCATATTTCAAGAGAAGACATAGTGTTTGCCTAGTATTTGAATCTATGAATTTCTTTTGATTATATTTTGGTGTTTAGCACTAAAAAAAATTTAGTACATTTAAATAAATAATTAAAGTAGCAATAATTTATACTGTTTTCCATAAATAAATATGTAAAAAAGTAATAAATTTTTTTTTAAGTCTCATAATGCAGCAGAAAAATCAGAGTATACTGTAAGCAGTGCATTTCTGGATGAAGGAAAATCAGCAAATTTTTTCCCAAGTTTTTACCTGCTGAGTTATATTATAATGATGATCATTCAATGATAAAAGCTATCAATTTTCCATACACTATTCTAAATCACCCAAAACAACCTCGGGAAGTGTCGAAAAATCCAATATTTCGGAATAATCTAGCCTGACTCGAGATACGAGACCACGACCGAAACGTGTTCGGCCTACAATATCAAAAGGAAGAAAGGTTATACGCGCCGACCAACTGTCGCCTCCGAATCTGATGCTTCGCATTTCACTTTTATTGTAATTTTAAAACCCCATATATCCAATAAAAACAAAGAACCCCGAATATACATCGAATTTCACGACCTGATAAAATCCTGCACTTTCAAATCAGCCACATTATAGCTTTTTTATAGAAAAAGGGAAACAGGAAATTTTGTTGGGACAACGACAATTTGGGATTACACTGAATTACTTGTATAATAAAGTTCTGTGTGAATGCGTTAAAAACAAAAACTTATTTTTACTTTCAGCTATGTAAAATGACTTCATAAAACTACAGTTATTTATCAGATTATTATTATTTCTTTCATTTTATTGAAAGGAACTTTTCTCTCAAGAGACGAAAATACGTTTTTACCGTTGATGTATCCGAAAAAGTTCGGAAAATGACCGAAATTCCCAGGCTCTCTTGGCGCTGACAGTTCGAGAAGAGTGAGAACACGCGATTGCACTGGCCAAGAATAAGTAATTCTCGAGCAATTTACATCCGGGTATAACAGGGTGGTGAATAATACAAATATTCAGGCGCTGATACCGCGGCCATTGCGTATTCAGCAGATGCTCTCTGTCCCGCGGAAGAATCCTGTTTAGGTTTATGTCGGGATTTCTGTCGAGTAGTTTATTCCGGCGCTTATGCAAATTCAGACGTGATTTTTTCCGCGCCCCGGCACCTGCGCGGTATACTAAACATTTACGAGCGCTATGTGGCCATTTACTTTTCGCGGGTTTCAAAGATTTCAAAAATGATGTATTCCTCGACCCTCAAATATGATTTCTGTACACGGAAAAAAAAGAATTTGCTGTAGCAGCAAAAAAATGTGCAAATAAGAAGCTGATGTAGTAAATTTTCTTTGCAGAAGTAGCTTGTTTTTGCACAATTGACCGCTTTAAATTGTGCATGTGTGACCCCCCCCCTCCAAAAAAAAAATCATGCTGTTCTCTAAAGCTCAACCATACAAATTCCAAAGATTCTCAAGACCCTAGAAAAAATCTTTGCTCTTCCAAAAACCACGAAATTCCCGTAAACTCCATATAATTTCGTCTCTAGACCTTCCCCCTTTTTCTCGCAAAACTCACGCCCACCGGATCGGCCGCTTAAACGATACTTATAAAGGTCCTTAATGGGAAACTTAGTTCTAGGATTTGCATTTATAACCCTTTAACGAGACGAAACGCCCTGGGATTTGTGCAATCCCGTCTCTTTCTCGTTTTCCCACTGTTGAAAAATTTTCCACTCAATCCCCCCTCAGCCTCCCTCCTTACTCTCAATTCTTCCACCCTTAACCATTTGCGAAATGCATGCGCGAAGTTTCAAGGCGCTGAAATTATAATCGGCTTGGAGCTGCTTCTTTCGGTACTTAATTGGGCTTAGGGGCCGTAGCTCGACTAACGAAACCTCGGGAGTACATCGTGGAAGTCGATGCCCGAGGCGCGTCCTGGAGCTTTTGGCCGTAAGAAGTTTGAGCTTCTCCGTCCGAGGCTAATGATAGAAACTTGGCTACTAAGTCATGCTTAATCCCAGCCCCGAGCTACGGATTCTCAGTGCAGTTTGTTTCGCGATTGTTGGCAGGGATTTAGGATTAGGTAGATCGAATAACGTTAGGTAAAGTGGAATCGATTACCTTCCAAGTCATTTGATGCGTAATAGAAGTTTAATTGTTAATTTTCGAAAGTTGACATCTATTATATTTTTTCTCCAATTTTTTTACGAAAATTGGTAATTAAGGGTAAATTTTTTGCGTCGAAAATTGACGTTTCCCAGGCAAATGACGCAACACGGGCAGTGAATTTTTGAAGTGGCGGCGGGAAATCAGCCATGTTGGATTTTAGAACTCGCTCACTTGAGCTTGTCAAATTGTTTTTGCATGAGTTTTCTTTTCATGTCAGTTTTTGATTCTCAAAACAACTTATCCTTGTATTATTTTCAGGTTTATCAATCCTCTAATGCTTTCATTTCAAAAGTAAAAAATTATTATTGAAAAAAGATTCCTCGTCAGAACGTTCAGCAAAAGTATGCAAATTAGTGGAATTCATTGAATAATGTTCTTTTTCTATATAGTTGTATAATATTATTGCATCAATTGAAAATATTCAATCAACGTGTAAAAACAACGTTATGCATTATCGCAAATAACCCCAGAGAAACCCAATGACTTTCTAAGCGAGTGAAAATCCTAAACTTCATTCTCGTCTTTCGAACTGAATTTTGGTTTGAGGTAAAGTTAAGTCAAAGCGCGAGTTTCCCGAGGAAGTCACGCATCTCGAAACGGGACGTTTCGTCTCGTATTTCGGACGCTTTGTTTCAATGATGGCTGGTTAGCTCGCGTTCTTCCGTTAATTACTCGAGACTGTCGGGATATCAAGCATTCTCGGGGCGCTAATTCGATTAGGAGCAAACTCCTTCGCAAAATAGGGAGAGGTCGCAGTTCGAAGCACGTCGCCTAACGTCGCTTTCAGGGACAGATTTACCCGCCAGACAGTTGACAGCGCTATCTAAATGTCACGCCAAACGCCGGAGCGTCCCAACACTGCGAAACACTTTACCGCGCCCAATTACAAGCTTTTGCAAATTTGTAGTAATTTTCCTATTTATTTTTCACAGGAGCGTTGGCAGAAAAAACTTTCGGGAAGGGTTTCTGGAAAAAATAAATTCTCTCCGGGTTTTTATAATTTATAATTAATAACGATCTGGTTACAGGAGAAGGATTTTTTTAGTTTATTGAAATTACATAACTTTTGGAGTCTAGAGTCACGCATTTTTTATGTTCGTATTGAATGTAATGGATTTTGATTTTTGTGATTCTCAAAGTCACTGAGGTTCAGATTTTGTCCTTATATATTGGGTACTTTTCATATTCTTTTAGCATTTATATAATAATTAAAAGAAATTTCTGCTATTATTATAAATGATTTCTCAACTTGATAAAACTGGATGCTCTGGGAATCGAAATTCACGAATTTCGAATATTTATAATGATTTTTGAGTAAATTATAAAGAATCTCAGTATTTCATAAATTTCTAGAGTTTTTGTGTGGTATGTCATTTGAAAAATTTTATAGTATTTTCGAGTATGGTGAAGAATATTTCTAAAATTTTTAGTATTTTATTTTATTTTTTTTTAATAAGCAGTATCTTTTATACAGATTTCCAGTCATTCTCCATTTTTAGTATTCATACAATTCGAACAATTTTCTTATATTTGTATGGATTTATGTAAAGATTTTGAGAAATATATACTATAGGGTTCAAAGTTGTTGATATTTATATTAAAACTTTATATATATAATTGCTAAAAGATAACTTTGTTTCAAGATACAATTATTCGTAAATAATTGTGGCGATGGTTATTTTCTCCAATAGTGATTTTGGCCTCAATCGATCGGATTTTCAATCAATTTTAAATATAGTTTTTGAGTATTAATAGATTTCTAGTACTTCCCAAATTTCTTTAATGTTCATAAAATTATTGAGGATTGTTTAGTGTTTTTGCACATGTCGAAAATTTTTGCAAGTTCCTATATATATACATAGAGTTTTATAATTCCATGCACTACAATTGAAATGTCTTTTCATTTGTGTCTTTTTTCGTATTTTAAAGATTTTTACGCGTTTTCTAATGTTTTAATAGATATCGCGTATTGTTACATATTGCTATATACGCTTTTTCGAACTTGGTGCTCTAGAATTCAAAGTTTTGTAGACAGTAGGTATTTGCTCTGATTTTTCAGAAAATAATTCTTTTATAGAACTCTAAGTGTTTTCGTCGATTTTCTTTCTCTATAACCTACTGAGTTCCAACAATTTTTAAAATGTTTATTTTCTACGTTATCCTAACCAAACATTCATGATAAGAATTTTGTACGACAAAAATTCTTAAAGTCAGGATGATTGTTATTTTGGAGTTAGAGAAATTAAGAATTTTTAATTTCGTTAAAATTTAAAAACTCACCTGGGAAAATTTTTTACAACCTCTGAATTTTTCTTTCATTTTTACATAATATAATTATAATGAATTCAATCCAATTTTCGGTAGGGGTTTGAACCCCCAAAACCACTTTCTGCTGATGTTCCTAATTTTTCACCTTTTTCTTTTTGTCACAGATCAAAAAACTTGCCAAATTTGTGTTAAAAATATGTAGGAGTGTTTACAAAGTAATCAAGTCGTGATATCAAAAAAAAAAAAATCTTGAACCTTTTTTATTCTTTCATTAATGAAGAGGTCAGTCATTGAACGTTTCTATTTAAATATGTTTTACGTTAATAAAACAAGACACAGTTATTGTAATTAAAATATTTATTTTTCCAAGATTATGAATTAAAACAAACTGTTTTCCTACACAGTCAATAATCAGAATTTTCTGTTTGGAAAAATTTCAACTTTTCTCAAAATCCGATTTTCTATAATTAATGATTCTACATTTTTGATGAGTTCAACACGTTTTCATTAAAATCTATTGTATTTAAATAGCATCAAGCAAAGTTATAATCATTTAAAATTTTATCTTTTTCCATCTTGAAAATCAAATTTTCATTACCAGAAAAGATTTTTTCCACTACCAGATCCGATCGATTTTACATCACCTCGCGGTACTTATCGTAGCCCGTTACGAGGGAACATTGACTTTTATGGCGTCGCTACGCGGTGTTGCAACTTCGCGAAACGATAATTCGCAAAAAAAATTACACGTTCGACAATAGTCTACGCATTTCTTACAATATCATTTAAAATTTATAGAGGGTATTGATGCCAAGAAGGGTAACGATAATTGTTTGCGAAATGAAGCCAAGTATGGAATGTAAAGAGTGAGCAGATCAGCAAACTGGAAAAAGAATATTGTAATCAGATTTTGAAATATGGAAAAAATTTTTATTACAAGTTTAACAAAATATGCTACACAATCATTTTAATAATTGATCTCAAATTTTTTAGACGTATAACAAGTATAACATATTTGTATAGTTCGCATAAATATTTTATAACTTCTCTTTTATGGTTGAAATAACGTTTTAATGAATTTAGAATTTTTTTTTTTTTTAATCGGTTGAAGGCTGGGCGTTAAGTTTTGACCTTGCAGAAAAAAGGCTGATGAGCGTGGAACAATACTCGCCGGATTTACATAGGTACTGTAAAAATTTCGTAATTTTAACTTTCATGTAAAAATAAAAAGATATTGAATTTTGATAACTTTATTTTAGAAGAAACTTTTTTCTGCAGTAGAAAAAAGTTACACGAGAATGTTATCATCATATCATCATCAAACAACTAATTTAACAAGCAATAGATACAGTTTTTGTATCTTCTAAAATCGTAACTTTGCAAGTAATCAAACTGAAAACATTTTACAAGCTTTAAGCATAGAATTTTTTATTGAATATTCAAGTTGCTCATTTCTCACGAGTATTATTTTTGTGAATTTAAGATATATGAAACGAATATGAATATTTTTTATAAATACTCGTTATTAATATAATTGAATTCTAAGATTCATTTATTGCTCAAAAGTAACATTCTTAAAAGTATTTACTTTACAATGTAACTTCATTCTCCATAATATTCCCGTAGGAAAACGTTCCATAGAATTTTTATCGAAGTTAAATGGAAAGTGAATGGAAAATTTATTTCCATTGATTTTCCATAGGTTTTCCATAGATGGGTCTGAATGGAAATTTTTTTTCCATAGAGCTAATGAATGGAAAAATTTTTCCATACGTTTTCCCTTGGCTGGTCTGAAGGGAAATTTTTTTTCCATAGAGCTGACGAATGTAAAAATTTTTCCATACGTTTTCCCTTGGTGGGTCTGAAGGGAAATTTTTTTCCATAGAGGCAATGAATGGAAAAATTTTTCCATACGTTTTCTCTTGGTGGGTCTGAAGGGAAATTTTTTCCATAGAGCTAATGAATGGAAAAATTTTTCCATACGTTTTCCCTTGGTGGGTCTGAAGGGAAATTTTTTTTTTCCATAGAGCTGATGAATGGAAAAATTTACCTACACTACTTAAGTGATTTTGATTTTCATAAAAGAAGGTAAAATTTTTATGAAAATCAGAAATTTTTCATAAGAATTTTGTTTTTTATGGAGTCGACCTTATAACATAAAAAAAATTTTTTTAATGAATTAATCATGAAACCTTCGTGCAAGTTTTTATTTTATAAATTTCACAGGGGTTTTTTTTACATGTTTCTGTAATCTTTTATTTGAATTGTTTCAATGAAAGCTCGTAGGAAACGTTTTTGGACGTTTTACATGTAAATGTTTCGAGAAAGTTCAACATATTAATGTTCATATCCCAAATTCACATGCAGTTGATAACATTGATAACACCATGAAAATTTTTCTCAGTGTATGAAATCATTTTTCAAGTTTTTATCATACATATTTCAGAAACATTTTTTTGACATGATATATTTCGTTATTTTTTACCTTAAACGTACCAACAAAAATTTTATAATACTTTTTTGAAAATTTTTATGTGAAATGCTCAAAAAAGTTCATTGAAAAGCTTTTTTTAAGAATGTTTCCAAAACTTTGGAAAAATAGAGAATCATACTTCTGAGTTAATTTTTCTAATACATTATTAACCATTTTAGAAAACCGATAGAAAGTAACATTATGTGTTTTCCTTTTTTTCGATAAACATCGACCAGTGTAAGTCCTTAAAATATAATAAACAATTGGCTTTAAAGACTGCAGTTCTTCAAAATATTAGGTGTTGACATGGGTAAGTCCCGGGCTCGCGTCCCGTCTCCATCAAACTTTTTTTCTGATGTTTAAATCTGATACATCTCTAGTTATAAACTAAATTGTGAAATTACTTCCAGGTAATGCTTAAATTAACAACTATATACTAAAAAATGCAAAAACTCCGAAACAAATTATTTTTTCTTTTTTGTTCAGTTTGACTGTTTTTTTCGTAAGGGCATGAATGGAAATTCAATGGAAAACCAAGGGAAAAGTTCAATGGAAAAAGTTCCATAGGCCAAAAAGTCATAGACTTTGTCATTGGAAAATTCGAAGGAAATTCTTATGGGAATTTCTATGGAAATTCCATGGAACATTTTCCTACGGGTTATATATCATACAACGATCAATTTTTGTAGCTAATTTCTTGCAAATTTACAATAGGAATGACTAAACAATTTTTTTTAAGCTTTCGGCATATATTTTGCTCTCATCAGAAAATTATCGAGAACAACGTCACTTATGATAATACATTTTTTATAATTGACGTTATTTTCGATTATTTTCTAGTGACGGCAAAATAAATGCCGAAAGCTTAAAGAAATAACTGTTTCATCATTCACATTGTGGATTTAAAAAAAATTTTTTCTAAAAAATGATCGTTATTCGACATACAATGTCACTAAAATAAGTTATCATTTCACGTACTACAAATTTCTGTTTTTCAAAATTCTATCTACATACATCTTCCAATTTTGAGTCTTATCAACCATTTTTGTTAATTTACTGACTCTGTAGCTATAAAAATATCATTTATATTTTTTTTACTAAATCCTTTCAGTTTTTCCATCAAAAAACTCTCCAGTTTAAGAACAGAAATCGCTTCCCACTTGTTTCAGCTCCGGGCTATCACAGATTTATCCCCTTAAGTCTCGCCCAATTTCCACGCAAAACTCAAGTTCGTCTTTATTGACGGAAATAATCCTTGATACGATTCCCTTTATTTTGCGTGCCAATATCGGCGTAAAATATTACACCCGCCCGCGGAAACCCTCGTCTTATTCATCATCTCCGAATGTCGAGTATTCACAATGGGCGCTCGTAGCGAATAAATTTAAGTTCGAGCGACGTTGGTCATTAAATTTCCTTTATTCTGGGGTATGATAGTGACGCTTCCATTTGCCCTCGTTCAACCCCTTCAAAAGCGCGTGGATCTTAATTTCCCTCGTAATCTATATCATTAATATGGCTTACAACTAAGCGACGTATTATTTTCGGCTTCGGGGAATTAACGTGACGCCGGCGATTCGAAATAATTGTTGCAATGCGGGTGATGAATCGCGATGAATAATGAACGGATTAATGGGAGAGAAGTGGCACTTTTTAGTTTTTGTAAAGAAACGTTCTCCTCTGAATAATACATTAGGACATTGTTTGTTTAAAAAAAGGACATGTATATATAATTCGTCGGAAATATTGTAATTTTAATTTTTTTAATGTTGAAAAAACTTTTTTTAAGAACAGGCAAGTATTATTAGTTGAAGGAACAGGTTATAGAAAAAACGAAAAAATTTTCGTTGTTCTTGACAGATCTTTTCTGTGGTGTCCCGGCATAAGCGAATAAGTCCACTTTGTCATAAGGCTCATTTTACATAATATTCTGAACAAATTTTGAGCCTTATAGCAAAGTGGACTTATTCGGTTATGCCGGGATACAACAGATTTAGAAAAAGATGAATAAGGTAAAGCAGACCATTGTTTATAAATTTTGTTTCCTTGTTTAGTTAAATATTTGTTGGAAAACTTTCTAAAAAATATGAACTGGATTTAAAAAAATATGAACTGGATTTTTATAAATAAACATTTTTACAGGAAATAAAATGTTATAAGAAAAATTTTTATATCAAGAATCTTAAAAGTTGGACCTTTTTTCAAACCGACGAATTTCATCGTCGATAATTTGAAGAATTTTTTTTCCCGACGATTTATAAGAGCTTCACCAAGTTCGCTATTTTGTGGTTTTCAATCGTTGATGGTAAATCTCAGAAAAAAATTCTCGTGAGATTTTTTAACGTTGTAAATTTTATGAACATCAATGATTTTGAAAAACGTCGAGATAGGAAAAGCAGAGTCAAAAAAGCGAAGCTTCTTCAAGGAAACTTGGCAATACTGAAATCCCAGGAAAGCTCGTGCCCAATTTGCATCAGGTCGCGAGAAAGGAGAAAGGGTAGGCGGCACGTCTGCCAAGACTAACGCGTTTAGCAAAGACTCGAGGCCCTAATCAGATCTTCCTGTAGGCAAGATAGCGAGGGTGACGTCGAGGCTCCAAGAAGCGACTAAGTGTGAAGTTAATGGAGTCAAGACGTCGACTCGCGCAGTACTTTTCGCGCCGTCGCGTTGCGGCGAGCTCGGCAAGTAACATTGTTTTGTAATTCCAATTGAGGTACAATCTGAATCGTCTTGCTCGTCTTTGCAAGTTTCTTTTTCTTTGTTACAATCTACTACTTTTAATTGAATAACAATTAAAGGCTTGAAACTACGTTTTGAAGGTTTCATTCAACATTTTGAGCGTTACTTAGGTGTCGTCCATAGAAAACGTCCTCAAATTTCTCATTTTATTTATTAAAACAACTAATTTTAATAATATACAAACACTATTCGAAGATCTTGATTAAAACTCATGAAAGTCTTTGGGTTTCATATTTATAAGATTATATAGTTTGCGTTTTTCTATGCGTCAAAAAATTGTCTCGTATACTCTCTAAATCCTGCAAATCAAATTGGAGGATTCTCTTGAAAAAATTGGAAAAAAAATTATCATTGAGTTTCTTGCAGATATGGAAAACTTTCTGAACGAGGAACAAAAAGAACTTCAGTATCGTAAAATATTTCTGATAATAATCATATTTATCAATCTCAAAACCTGATGCAAAAACTTGGGAAATACTTTCCCTCTTCGAGCTCATTTTTCATCCAAATGAATTTCTCCCTCTTCATATCGTATCGATGCATAAAAAGCTACCAGGGATCATCGAAAATGGCCCCAAAATTACGGAAAAAATTTGCAAATCCCAGCGCACAACTTTGCCCGCGCGAGCATACATGATACATTCCGGTAATTAAATGGGGGTAGGCGTTCGTTTTTACGTGTGTGCGTACCGTCGCTTCTGGCGTTGACAACGCCGCAGCCTAATAAAACTATGATCGCCAGATAAAACAGTGCGCTGCATGTTCGTAATTAGCGGTGTATGTACATAAATCATCGACAATGTTGCGCGTTAATGCACCCACACATGCGATCACGCTCATTATCGCGATACACCCCGATCTTTAAACGTTTCTGCGTTATGGTTATCGCGTTTTAGCGAAATTTTCGATTGTGGATAAAGCGAAGCGGTTCATGATGAAGCTGAAGTTATAGATATTGGAAAAGTTTGGGATATTGTTTTTTATATTTGGATAAAAGATAACACGTTTTTTATGAACATGATGTTATAGGAGTCTTTAATGCCGATACATTAGAGTGATTCGAAAAATTTGCTCACTTGAGTTTGTTAGTCAAAACTGAAAATATTTTACAGTAAAAAAAAAGGTTTTTTCTTTAAACTGATAAATTATTTAAGTAAACAAAACATTTTTTTGGTCAAATAAGGACCAAATGTTTGTCTGAGCCAACCAAATTGGTTTTTCAGTGTAATATAATTCTAGAAACAAAAACCGTTTTCGTGTGGAATACCAGCCAAGGGCGTGAAGTTTCAACTGAAATGTCCTTTAAAACTAATCCTTATCCATCGTCTAAGTAAAGCCCGAGCTTTTTGAAGCTCCGTCATGCGGAGTAATGCTTTAATCTTCGCCTCGGATCCCTCGGCTGAAACGGCTGCCAAGCGATCCTCCCCCACTCTACCCCTTTCACCCTCTCACGGCTTAAGTGGGTATTTATAAACACGTCTTGCAGACGAAAGCCTCTATTTATCATTTATCGTATTAAGAATGGACCTGCATTACATTAAGGATTACATGAACTGTCATGAGATACCCACGTATTTTCAAGGTACTTCATTTGCTTCGCATTCGTTTTAGAACTTTTCTTGAATGCTGGAACAAATATTTTTGAGGAAAAAAATTTTTTTTTGGAAATCAGGCCTCACCAAATAGTCCACATGATCTTGAGTAGAGAACATTCTTTCATTGAAACAAATTGAATCGGTAACGAAATAAAAAAATTATTTAAATATTCGATGACAACGCTCTACATTTCATTATGTATTGTTTTGATCAAAATGATATCTGAATTTTGATTATAAAACGATCGAATCAATCTTCGAACTCGCAACAAGCGCGAAAAGGGATGACGGAATCAGAGGAGCGATACGGTTATCGAAACCGTAATACAGTAACTACTCCAGCAAGAACCTGTTCCCGATTTCCAGCGGTATCGTGTTCAAGCGTCGCTGCATTCGAACATTGAGTTTCAGTTGCATTTTCAATAGCGATAATCCGGAACATGGTGGAAGAGGGGTGGAGGCTAGGAAACGAAGCCTCGCGTTGCACGAACCCGCACGCTTTGTAACCAGATAACCTAGAGTCCCGTCAGGACCAAATGATCCCCTTGATTTTCAGAACAACGCTATTTGAAAAATTTTTGCGTCGTGTTACAGTGATTCAATGATCCGAAACAATAACGTTTATTGTTTATGACTGTTTCGGAAATGCTATTGAAGAACTGATAGAGAATTAATAGTTTTTGTTGCGAACAGTTCACGTGGTTCAGCAATCAATTATTTACTGATGAAATTTAATATGCACTGTAAAATAGTGGAAATTAGTTTTTTCCGATTTAGAGAGTGGGAAATTATAGAGAGATTTTCGAACAGTATGAACAATTGTAAAAGTATACATTCGAAGCACACTAGTTCACACGAAAAGTGTACATCGTGAAAAAAGTCCTTTTTGAACCAATTTTGGGTCGCTGCGTACGAAAACGACACTCATTTATTTTAGAAAAAAAGCGTTACTGAAATAACAGCAAAAAACTCCTGGAATTTTTTGTAAATGATATTTTTGAGAAAATTCGATAAAAAAAAATTAGCGCTTGAAACTCATAGAAGATAGTATTTGAAATAGTTAGTTTATATTCATAATTAGAAATTATTCGGTCCGTCGATAAAAATTCACTCGCTTCAACATTTTTTGTAAAAAATACAATATAAAATATCCAAGTGAATTTGAATACAATCATTATTTGCAGCAATTTTGAATAGATTGTGAACACACTCTTTCTCAATTATCGAAATACACATTATGTTCCGAAATATATCTGAGTAGTCTAGGATGAATATAAAAGATAAATCTAACATTATTGAACAATGAGGAAAAAATTATATCTGAACATGAGTTTCAAGTCGTTCTTTTTTCTATGAAGAGGTTGATAATAATCACTTTTAATCTAATCTATTTTCAATGTGTATCCATGTAAACTAATCATATTTAAAATGATTTAATTTCGAATTCAAAAATGATGAAACTTTACGTGACTGATTCCATTTCGGTTCGATCAGGTTTTACAGGGTGACATTTTATATTTACTCAAAATTCACGTATAATGTTCTTAAAATGCTTTAAAAAAAACACATGTTTTTTGTTTTTCGGGAAAAAATTTTATTTCGTGACTTATGTTTATTTTCGTGCGAGGTGTTAAAACTGATTTTTCAGGTAGGCTGATGTCAAAATTTTTTCAAATCGGTATAAATTGATGAAATATGAACCGATTTTCATGATTCTTATATCAAAATATTCGAAAAAGTTTGGAGTTGACGATAATTTTGATATTCCGGAGATTGACTTGACAGTTCAAGCGTTATTCATAAAAACACAATAAGTGCAACATTTTTTGTAAATTAATTTTCTCGAAATGCGTTTTTATTCGTGCTGAATTTTTTTTCTATGACAGTAGAAAGTTTGATCTATATTCGAGCGAAATTTGAAATGGCGAAAACTTTTCTATTTCAAGTTATGATTTTTTTTTTTACAAAAAATCCATTCTGCAGCATCGACTGTACTTTCATAGACTTATTTCTTGCTGAATAATAGTCTTTTAGTTATATACAAGGTTTTTTTTTTCGTAAGAAAATGATTTCATATGAAGTAAAATGGAAATATCGATAATTATTGATTCTATTGCATATTTGAACCTACGAATAATACAGGGTGTACCAATATCCCCGTGCCGAAAAAATCCAATATTCTTTTTCGAATTTCTAATTGTATATTCTTTTGCCACTTTTTACAAAACTGAAAATTAAAATGTTATTCAAATTTAAAATTTAAACAATGAATGTGCTTCATAGACAAGCGAGAATAAAAATTTAGTACTAAAATATACCTAAATTTTCTCCATATTTTCCTGAGTTGAACAGTCTTCGCCGCCCCGAGCCGAAAAATTTTATCCTCAAAATATCTTCAAAAATCCTCTTTTTGTCCTCGAAGTCCTCTTTTTATTCTCCAAATGTCCTAAAAGTACTCATTTCTATTGTATTATATCGTAAACATGCTTTACGAGTGCTCCAAATGTGCTTAATGTCCTCACGCGATTTCATGAAATGAAAATTGTATTCTATAAT
>JAPYZL010132160.1:0-16330 GCA_030522825.1 Platygaster orseoliae
AGTTCCTTGAATTTTTTTTTTTTTTCTTTTTCTCGTTCCTCTTTCCTTGATTTCTCTGACGAATTTCATCCATCATTGACGCAAGGTGATCCCGATAAAACTCCTAAAATAAAATAAAAATATAGCAATAATAATAAGTAATTATTGTCGTAAATTTTAATTATATTAATTATTTTATTATATTGATTGTGAATGAATTATTGGTAATATTCGAGAAACTGCAAGTTCCTGTTGAGACAGGTCTCTCCTATACCCCTTTCCTTAACAAAGGTGAAGTGATAGATGTTATGGTATGTTTCTTCCGCATGGTGTTCCTGTAGCCGGGTAGAAGTATCGGAACGGAACACAGGATGGTCTAGGTCTCCCCTATTTTCCCCTTGACTTCAGTAAATTACCAGTGTTAGGTGTAATAATATGTTTACATATATGTGTATTGTGAAATTTCGAAAAATATGCTGCAATGAGCCATTGAATGCTTACACTTATTGTGACTGATAAGGAGACGTTACTGAATACATAACTCCCATGGTACTGTTTTTTAGATACAATGTAGTTGACTCATGCCCGTATCACACTTTTTTTTTACAATATCTTCTATTCTATTGTCATCGGCTCGGAGCCGTACGACTACGAAGCTTTTCATTTTCTAAGTTGTTTATTTAATAACAAATCAAGTAGTACATATATGTTGCCCCGAATAAACAAAAGGGTCTGTTATCAATAGTGTAACATAAATCTGACGGGTACGTTTGACCACTCGCAGAATATTTTTAATGTGTAATTCATTATTTTCTTTTACAATAGTCGATGGACGAAATGTGTGGCCAAAGCCTTTATTTATATAAATTGTGTTTAAATAGATTGGCAATTGTGGAAAAAGTAATATCAAAAAAAACCACGCGCCAAATGTATATTTTTTGAGGTATGTACAATATTTACATAGTATTTACAAAGGGAGGAGGGGGAATCCGGAGGGGACCGCTCCATAGGTCCGGGATCGGTTGGTCCGGGACGTCGTGGGTTCTCCAGGGCCCTCTGCAAGATGGAGAAAGTCTAGCGCCAGTATCGCGCATAGCTCCATCTGTCCTCTTTTGGGGGTTGAGGTTGGTCCTAATTATATAATGCTATAAGCCTAGTGTACAGTGTCTTCGGGTGGCCCTTAGGGGGCCCCCATGTAACGGGACGACAAAAAGTCTCACAATAGTTATGGGGTTGTGGAATATCACCTTGCATTCAATGACTGAAAGACTTCTAATGATCAAGAATTGAAGGGGGACGGCTCGTGGAGCCAGAAAAATTTCTTGTTCCGTTCGTAACCTCTCCTTTTCTCATCGAACGAGATGTTAGTTGAAAAGCGTAGCTCAGAACCCAGGTCGTTGATGTCACTCGTGGGTTCGTATAGGATTTCCCTACCCCATTGGGATTCGTTTGTTTCAGAATGACGTTGGATTAAGTATATTGTCGGAATACCGTTGGAGTCAGTGATATACCCTCGTTTGTCGAAAAGTTGGAATAGTTCTGGTGGGATGTTGCCTATTGTCCTGGCGGAGTCGAAGATTCTTGGATCCGGGGCCGAGAGGTCCGCTATTGTGACGTTGTTCTTTATCAAGTTCGTACGAAGGGTGTATTTGCGAGTCAGGTAAATTATATGTTGATCTATTCTCTGGATTTTTGCAGTATTGTAGACCTCTTGGTTCTTGGCCGGTCGTTTGATACCGTTTTCGTCCTTGAAGAATAGATTGTGAGCCGATCTTAAGCATTTTCTTTCCAGGACTCTGAGCTTTTCCATTTCTGTGGAAATGCAGTTCCACCAGATTTGGCAACCATAGGTGGCTATTGGTCTTATCAAGAGAAGGTAGCAAATCTGCTTGACCTCGGGTTTTAAGTGTTTTGAGTAAAGGATGGGTTTACAGATGTTGTAAGCCTTTTCCATCCTTTGTGTGGCCAGTTTTATGTGTTTTCTAAAAGTTTGCCTTGTGTCGAGGGTGATTCCGAGGTATTTCACTGTTTGTCTTGTTCTGATAGATGAGCCATCTGGTTGCCTGATGATGAAGTAGGCGGAAGTCTTATTGTTTGGTAGGAAGACAATGGCTTCAGTTTTGTCCTTGTTCACCCGTAGGCCTAGTCTTTCATAGCGATCGAAGAGCTCCTTCAGCGCCTGTTGTAGTTGAGATTTCATTACTTTGACCTCTTTGTGTGAAAAGTAAAGGATAAAATCGTCAGCGAAGGCGATTGTGCCAAGCTTGGCTGGCCAATGAAGTCGCCTTCAGATTGTAGTGAGGCGACCGCAATATTAAAGAGGATGGGAGAGTTGACTGCTCCTTGTTGGAGACCTTCGGACACCTTGAAGGTTCTCTTGGATAGAATGTCGTTGGAGTGAATTTTGAAGCTCCTATCTTCCGTCATGTTTTTTGTGAGTTTTATGATTTCCTTGGGGAACCCATTGTTGGCCATTGATTTTAATACCAGTGCTCTTGGGATGGTGTCGAAGGCTTTTTCCACGTCGACAAGGATTGCTCCTGTGACTTTCCCTTCTAGTTGGGCTCTGGATATATCTGATGTCAGTTTGTTCACTGCGTAGATGGTGGAGTGACTTTTCCTGAAGCCAAATTGGTTATCCGGGATGATTGATCTTATTTCTGCATGGTGGATGATGAGTTCATTTATGACCTTCTCGTATACCTTGCCGATATTCGGCAGTAGGCTGATTGGTCGAAAGCCTTTGTAATCAGTCTGCTCTCTCCTTTTTTTTAGGAGTGGTATCACTTTGGCCGTTTTCCAGCATCTCGGGAAAGACATAGTGTTCAGTAGATTGTTGAAAATTATTGTGTAGTATTCAATGAAGTTGTACGGGAGGTTCTTCAGAGCTCAATTTGGAATCCTGTCCAGACCGAAGGATTTCTTGCCATTTAGCTTCCTGAAAATTTTTCCACAACTCGTAAGGTCGGTGAAATAGGGGTGTATCACATCAGATGTCGGGTGGGTTGATCTATTGTTTGCGGAGAAATTCGTGATGAATCTGTTACTTCTATTGTTTCTGAAATCGTTGAGGCTGGTTGAGAATTCTCTCAACTCTAAGTTGAATTTGAACATGCTTCTGTCCTTCGCCGTGATGCCCTTTCTTTTTCTTGCTAGAGTTTTGTTCTGTTTCTCGAGAGAGATGTTTTGAGTATGGATCCTTTCAAAGTTCGCTCCTAATATGTTCAGGATGTCTTGTTTGTTTGTGATTGTGATGATGTTTGAGGAGTTGTTACTGATTAAATGAGATTTGTTGATATCTTTTGTGGCTGGGTCTGACACATCCATTTCCAGTGACTCCAGCTTGGGGATATTCTTCTTTCTATATATGGCGTTGATCTCCTTGAACATGTTCTGGGGGTCATGTTTTGAGATCTTGATGATTCTATTTTTCCAGATAGTATTGTTCAGCTCGTGTAATTCCAGGCCTATTTCTCTCTTGAGCGTGTTGACGTGATGTTTTATTTCTGCGATCTTTGAGAGGTTCTCAGTGGCACTGAGTGATGAGCTTGTAAGTCGGTGGATACATGTGAGGAGGGTGTTCTTGTCCTTCTTCAGAGCCCTCAGTCTTTTGGAGTTAAGTTTGTTGCGAAAGTTGGGTGGTTTGGTAGCTGGTGTCGATAGTTCTAAAGCTTCTAGGATTCGAGCGTTTAGGATCGAGATTATCTTCTCGATTTCGGACAGGGAGAGGTTCCTGTCTGAGGGTAGTCCATTTATCTTGGTCTGTTCCAGGGCTTCTGAGAATTTCTCCCAGTTGGTCTTTGCCAGGTTGAGTTTGGTTTTTGGTGGGTTTGAGGGAGGAAGTTCGGTGTCTAATATGCTCATGTTCGATGTGATCATAAAATGATCGCTGCTAGATGGATTGGTGATTACTTTCTTTAGGACTAGCCTGACGTCGTGAAGAAACGCGTCCAGGTAGGCTCCCTTTGTGTGTGTTGGCGATTTTGTAAAAGTGATGGATAGCCTGTATTCATCGGCATGTTCCTCGATGAAATCGTAAAGTGAATTACCTGCGTTGGTTGGGGTACTGTTATGCCATTTAGGGTGCCTGATATTGAGGTCCCCTCCTATGATAAAGTAGTTCCTGTCCTTGTGGAGGTTGTATTTCGATAGTATTTGATCTTTTATTTGTTGTGCTAAATTGTGGTTGGTGTGTCTTCTGTTGTAAAATGAAACTATGAGTAGGGATCTTTTCTTTGACAGTTTTATTTTTATTACTGTGAATTCGATTTTGACCTCTTTTAATTCTGGGCTGTCATCCTGTATGGGAGTCAGAAATTGGTATTTGATTCCCTTTCTTATTAGGATAGCAGTACCTCCATTTTTAATTTTCAGTCTATCGTTTCTAACTGTTTCGTATTCTGGAAAGTTCAAGTTGTCTTTGGCTTTGAGGTGGGTCTCACAAAGTAAGGCTATGTCGATGTCATGTGATTTGAGCATGTCCTTCGGCTCGTCTTGCTTTTGGAGAGTTGTGAGTTCGGGTTCCAAAGTAAAATTTTGTATTGGTCTGCTGCGTTAATCATATTTGCCTTTTTCGAAGAAAGGTGAGTCGAATGGGTGCGGGCTAGCGGTATTGCAGGGGTTGTGTCGAGTTTCAGTACGTCGAGTGTGATTCTTCTGTCCCTTTTGGACCCAAAGTTGTTGATTAACGAGTGTAGTGAGTTCGAGTTGTGTTTCTTTTCCTGGTTGATGAGTCTGGCAGGGCTTTTGAATCTGCCAGATGGGTAATGTGTGGCTTGGTAAGCAGCTACGTTCTCATATAGTTTCCCTCTCTCTTTATTGGGGAGTTTGGGAGTAGCGCGGTCTGGATTCCTTCTGTGATCTCTCGCTACTCTGGTAGTTGTAGGAACTGGGTGGAATGTTGTGAATTCTTGTTGCTTGTTCCACTCTTTGGACATCAGACTCGTCAGGTCGCTTGCCTCGCCGGTGAGCTCATGACTGTGTTGTAAATGTCATATATTTCCCTTTTTGCTCTTTCTTTGGCTCTTTTGGCTCTTTCTCTTTCTAAAAACTGGTGGATTTTCCATCAGTCATTTTTTTGGAGATTGGAGGGGCTGGAGTACCAGACGGGGGAGTATTCGCAACTGACAATCTGGCCAGCTTTCTGTATACTCGTCCCTTTTCTTCATTTGTGTATTGTTTTCCTAGGTGTTTTACTCTTTCTAATTCAACCGGGTCCGTGACGGTGTCTTGGTTGATTGAGGGGCTACTCCAATTTTCGTTGACCCATCCTTTGTTCTTTGAGTGGAATATTGTCCTGTCTGGGATGTTGGAGTCCGTTGGGTAGAAGTCCGCCAGGGTTGTAAGCGATGTTCTGGTACTGCTGAGGTCACCTGGTGAGGTGGACCTGGTGATTTTGGTCGTCCTGTGTTTTCTGGTCGCTGTGTGTTTGGGTGAGGGTTTCCTTGTAGGGCTCCTTTGAGTGAGCATGAGTGGGATTAACAGGGACAGATGGGTGAAAAGCCCCCCCCCCTGAGCCTCTGGTTTCGGCTGTGTCGGATGAGTCCGTTAGGGGCCTCGTGAATTGAATATTGGGCCTTGGTGTACGTGGGGTACTTCGAGTGTGATTCCTGAGGGGTAACAGGTGTGAAAATAATTGCGCTGTCTGGAAGTCCTGATTGAGTCTCGAAGTGGAGTGCGGGATGTGGGTTGGGTGCTTGCGGACCACATAATGTCTGTGTTGAGTTGGGTATTTGCAGACCACATAGTGTCTGTATTGGGGCGTGGTGGACATCACCTCTCTTGAGAGGGTTTTTCCGGCATTGTCTCGGGCTGTGTCTTGAAATGTGACTTGTTTCTTGTTTTTGCGTCTTTGTGTTATAATTTTTGTGTTTTCGTCATTAGTGGCGGTTATTTTGTCCAGGATGATCAGACCCATTGGATTGATTTCTTGAGATATTGTGTCTGTGGAATTGTCCTTTTGGGCGAACAAGTCTGAGGGCTTGGTATATCTATTTTTACCGAAGAGTTTCTTTGTGACTATTTTGTTTAGGCTGAACTTTAGTCCGTGGGGTTTCCTTGTCGGTTTATTATCTACTCCTTTTGATTTGTCTTCGTGTATGGCCTTGGGCGCGATGGAGGGCGAGACTGGGCGTCTTTCATTGGTTCCGGTGGGCCGAGTGTCCGTCGGGACGTTGGTTAGGAATTGTGTTGACCTTATGGGTTGTTCGGTGTTAACGGAGTTATGCTTGGAATTGACGATTGGTTCTCTTTCCTTTCCTATAAGTTTTCGATATATCAGATTTTTGAAGCTGATTTTCAGGTTGTTTAAGAGTGAGTCTTTTGGACTTGATTTAGATTGAACTTTTGTGGTGCTTGCTGGTGCGCTGTTCGTATCCTGGAGAGAGTTTGTGGTGGTATTGTTCACCATGGCACACGAAAATAGTGAGATGGTTAGGTTCGTTGTGACGTTGTTTTGTGTTACATGTGTGGAATTGTTTTCTGTCCTTGGTCCCGTCATGCATGTGCAGGGAGGTGTGGATGTCTTATCAATTGTCTTGGTCTCTCGGTTTTGCTCCACGCGTGGCTGGGATCGCGGAGAGGGGAGTTCCGGTTTTGCCCCACGCGCGGCTGGGGGCGCAGGGAGGGGTGTGGGTGAAACCGGGTCCCTCCCGGTCCTCGGTTTTGCTCCACGCGCGGCTGGGGCCGCAGCGAGGAGTGTGGGTGAAACCGGGTCTCTCTCTGTCATGCGCTCTTCGGTGTCCTCCGGTCTTGCCCCTCGCCCGGCTGGGGCCGCGGAGAGGGGGGAAACCGGGTCTCTCGTTTGTGTGGGAGGAGAAATGTGTGTCCTTTGCAAACCTTTAGTATCCTGATTCATCTTCCATTGCGCCGTTGTATGGTTCGTCATCAAAGTACTCTTGGCTGTCGTGGTAGATGTGTTTCAACTCATCCGTGGCGTTTTCGAGTTTGTCGAGTCTTGACTTTATGTTGTCAAGCGACTGCATTATCCGGTTTTGGACGTCACGTTGGGACCTTAGTTCCTTCATGAAATCTTGGAGGTAGTCGTTGTGCCCGACTGGGGCTGGTCCGGAAGTTTGGATGCTCCCAGTTTGGACCCTGGGCCTGGGGGCAGGTGTAGTGAAGGCTTGTGGGGGTTTGGACGAGTTACCCTTGAAAATGTCTGCGTAGGATAAGCCTTCCTGAACGGTCCTGTTTACAAGTTGGTTGATCCTGTGGGCTTTCCTTTGTTTCTCTAGTTCTTGGCTCTTCATAATTTTCTCCTTGTAGGGGCAGAATCTGGAGGAGGCTGGGTGACCCCTCTGTCTACAAAGTACACAGAATAGTGTGGATTCCGATCCCTCACCTCTTTTAATTCCGCAATCGCTGGGCTTGTGACCCTCGCCGCATTTCACGCACCTTGGGGGTATGGTGCAATTGTGATGCGAGTGCCCCAGTCGCTGGCATCTGAGGCACTGTAGGGGTCCTGACTTTCTGAGCGGGGACCAATTGATTCTAATATGGCACAGATATCTGAGGGCCATTATCTCCTTGTTCTCGGTGTCGGGGGTGAGTTTGATGACAAATATCGGGATTTCTTTACCTTCTCGGATCGACCTCCTAGTTCTCAGACGGTCGACATTCATGATTACCACCCTCTTGAAGTCAATTTGGCCTAATGCCTCCTTGACTTCTTCGAGGGTGATGGACTGGTCCAGACCCCTGAGGACCAGATTTCGTGACTTTTCATTCTTGGGGGTGAAAGTGTACGCGTGTGTGCCTTCTTTTTGAAGGACGAATTTAATGTTGTTGAAGTCTTTCAAATCATTGGAATGCAAAGTGATATTACCGTTTCTGTTTTTTGACAATTTGTAGTCGCTGACCCCAATGGAGGAGAGGATGGTTGTCGTAACTTTCAGGTTCTGGTCCAGGACGATCCTGGGTGGGATGGGGTCCCGTTGGGGTTTAAGTGGTTGATCAGGAACCTGAAACCCTTTGTGGGGCCAGTTGGCCTTTGAGGGGGCCTTTGCCCTTTGTTGCGCCCGTTGTCCTTTGTTTGGCGCTGCAAGTGGGGTTTTTGGGTCTTTCGGATTGTTGGGTCTCATATCCGTCTGGGACAAAGCTCCGAATCTATTGGAGGTTGAGATATTAATCTTTGATTGAGTGAGGCCCTGGGGGTCGTGTGCGTCATGGTCAGCAGATGTTCCTTTCAAGGATTTGTTCTCCTTTTTTAGAGATCGATTTTGGTCTTTTAGCTCTTTCACTGTGGCTTTTAGATCGTTAACTTCTTTACTCTGGTTTTCGTATGCTTTCTTCGCTATGCTTGCTTCAGCTTCTTGTGTTTTTTTGTACTCATTGAATTCTTTCGACATTGTTTCTATCATCTTCTTGTAGTAGGCGTGCTCCTTGGTGATGTTTTCGATCTCGGATGGGGCGTTGTCGCTCGCAATCGATCTGATGGATTTCATAGATGAGATCGCATCCGTCGAGGACGTGCTCTCCTCGTCGCTGTCGCGGCCTCTCTTTTTCTTCTTGCTCTTGGGAATCTTGAATGATACCTTTTCCTCGAAGTTGGTTGTGAGAGCAGTCACTGTTGGTGTCAGTGGTAGCTCCGCGTTTTGTTGAGTTTCTTGTTTAGTTGTGTTACGCTTCATTTTCGATGTTTTTATGTCGGAAAACATCTGCAACGGCTTATCGGTTGATGTGGGTGACTCATGATTATGGATGTTCCACCTTTGGCGACTGCGTGCCTTAAAGCGTGGAATTTTGAGTCGTCGAAATTGATTTAATACTTCGCACGGTTCAGTACGTACCTGCACGGCTGGTGAAACCGGGTACCTGACAGTGGGTGAAACCGGGTACCTTATCGAAACTTTCCACGACCAAATATGGTCGTGCGCGGGCGGGCTGCGCGGAAAAGGGCGAAACCGAGTCCTGCTGATAATTGTCGCGGGTGAAACCGGGTACTTCGTCAAAATTTTCCGCCACCAAATATGGTCATGCGCGGGCTGCGCAGGAAGGGGCGAAACCGAGTCCTACTTGGTAATTGTTATGTGTGATTTAGGGTGAGATCTTATGGGGGATCCCTTGTGTTCTGTATAGTCCGGTGCGGAAAGATGATCTCTGCCGGAAGCTGGTGGATAGTTAGTTATGCGACCTATGGGTCCCATACAGTCGTTGAATAAGTGTTGGAGGGTGAAACCGAGTGATGATGATGCGGTTCCCGCCTTCAAAGGCGGGACACTGTGCACTTAACTGCACTAAAGTCACTATTATTGCACTGCACTGTTCGAGATAATTATGATGTAATGTCTCGCACGAGGATCGTGCACTTTCGTGGCCGAAATCGCGGTGCCTCAAGTTGGTATTCGCGTATCGAAGCGGGAGCGTTTGAAGCGACTGCTCGCTACCGCTGTCTGAGCGAGACTGACTGCGAAGCTGATTGGTCGCCAAACCTATAGCAGGGTAGAAGTTTCGGAACCCTGGTGGTGCAGGTCTCCCTTATTCCCCTTCACTTTACTAAATTACCAGTGTTAGGTGTAATGATATATTCACTTATGTGTTATGTGGAATACTTATGTGTAAGAAGATAACCCTTCTTCTTCTTCCTCATCGCATTCCCATATTGTGCTTAATGTCAGTTCCCAATTTCCGGCTGTTCTTTCACGATCTTTACTGTTTAAGTTTCTGAGGACAATGTCGTTATCTTATATATTATTCTTCTATCTTATATATTAACATATCTTATATATTATTATATTATATCTTATATATTACTAAATTATCAGTGTTAGGTGTAATGATATGTTCACTTATGTGTAAGAAGATAACCCTTCATCGTCTTCTTCCGGATCGCATTCCCATACTGCGCTTAATGTCGGTTCCCAATTTCCGACTGTTCTTTCACGATCTTCACTGTTTAAATTTCTGAGGACTAAATTTCTCTCGCTATCGTTTTTCTGTAAAACATCATTTTTCATATTTAATCACAAAATAACTAATTATTATAATAGTATGAATATTATTAGTATATTATTATGGTAGTAGCACCGCAAATCATTTATCGTCCTGGACTTGCTTCTCTCACGAGTCTGATCTGGCCTCGGGACCTTGAGCGTTCGTGGAATGACAACAGTTGCTTTTTTGTTTCTCTGCCTTTGCTCCAAAACAATTAGGATAGTGTGACGTTTCGTGTTCTTGTAAATGCATATGTCTCTACATTTCTGTGCCTTTGCTTCAAAACGATTATGATAATGACACTTGGTGCGTTCGTGGAGTGACAGCAGTTGTTTTTTCGTTTCTCTGCCTCCGGAGTAACTTAAACTTACATTATAAATTAGAGAGAGAAGAAAATGAAAGTTATAATGAAAAAAAATTGAGCAGTTTCAAAATATGTTTTTCGAAATACGGATAATACAAATTATTATTGTTCAATATCAATAGTGTTTTTTTCCTGACATTAATTATTATTTTTTAATAATCAAAGACTAGTGCATTAAAACATAGTACATTTAAATAATGGACTGCGCGGGAACAGCTAGTATTATGTAAATTCAAAAGACTGAAGTCTGTTGGCCGAGGCAATGCTGAGGATTACAATGAATATGATGAACCAAAACGCTCGTGCCTGAGTAACATGCATTTATATTTTTCCGAATTAAGAAAGCATTTATTTTGCAATATTAATTGCTTGACTTGAATAGCATTGTTATAGAAATTGACTGTTCAACTAACAAGACATTATAAAGGGTGCGCCATTTCTTATATCGGTATTTTAAAATTGAATAACTTAAACATTTGATAACTGAATGAGTTGACTTCAACTACTTTGGAAACGTCATTTCAGTACAATTTCAACTATTCATCGCTTCACACCAAAAGAACGCGCCAAAATAGTTACTTTCTACATTGAAAATAGTCGTTCGTTGTGTTTGTTAATATTATCGTGTTAATAATTCTCAACGATCGTGGCACTGTCGATTTAATTTCGAATTAAAAGCGACTTCCTTGATCATCGTTCACCTAATTGACAGAGCATGAGTCGTTAAGCTGACAGAGGCTAGTGCTATGCTTCATTACTTTTTTGTCTAATTAAGTACCAGGTTCTTTTTATCTAACATTCGTTGCAAAAGAAACTGAGCAACATGTTTTGGAGTTCTCTTTTCATAATCATCATGTTCGAAATATCTAATAGATTCCATACTTATCATAAAAAAGGCAATAGAAGAATTAACAAAATATAACAAACATGCTGTCTAAATAATGATTGAAAAATAATTTATCATATTTTTTCGATTATTGCATCCTTTTGAGGTCAATAAAACTGCTCACTTAAGAAATTCCTAATCTACTCATCGTTCAAATCACAAATTAATGTTGATCAACTTGAACCACCGACGATCACACACTTTTGGAAGTACACGTGTACTTTTTTTTTATCCGCAATTATTTCTCGAACGATAAATTTCGCACGCCGCCAATGGCCACGAATAATTCCCAACTACACGGAAGCTGAATGCATTCATCTCTCGGTAAAACAACAAAAAAGGAGATGCACCGTCCCGTTCATAGAATTTCTCTCGCGAAAAAACGGTGGAATATCGTTTCAAGAAAGCGAGGACAAAAACGAGCAGCACATCCGTGGCGCGGGTCTTATAAATCTCGGTCTCGTTTTTTTTAAGCTCGACGGCTGTCACGCGTTCTCCTTAACGACGCTTAACTAATCATTCCCGGGAAAAAATATATATCAGGGATATAGAGTGTGTGTGAGAGAGAGAGAGAGAGAGAAAAAGAGAAGGGAAAAATATCACAGCGAAAGCTGGCGCCCCGCGGAAACTTTCCGGGGAGCGCCACCGCTTTATTTTGTATCAAAACATGCCAGCCACGACGCCTTACGGCTATATTAACACGCGTAGCGCCGCGGAAATAATTAAAATGACGCAGCGAAATCGCAGTAACCACGATTTTCATATTTTCGGTTGTTTTTTGACGATGATTTCACACTTGTGGAGTTTCTATGAGTTTTTAAGAAGACTAATGAAGGCAATTCAGGTCAAAAGAGTATCACAAGTTCTACTACCATTGAAATATGTATTTTTTTACAATACAGATGCAGTCTTTAAATATCACACTTGAAGCCATAATTAAGCAACCTAATGATAAACTTTTTTCAGTAACACTTTATTAATTTTCATTTCATTATATTTTCATTTCAATTTACTTTTAAAAACAGAAATATTAAAGCTGATAGTCGATGAAAAGTCAAGAAAATGAAATGATTACTGATGATATCCCTTAGGCCAATGAGTACGAAATTTTTATTCGACGAAAACAGAGTAATTAGAAAAAAATAACGAAATATTCTATCCGATCACGTCATGAAATATTTCAAGACAAAAGAGAATAATCGGTTATCTAAGAACATTATCTTAGAAACATAATCTAATATTTTTCTAAGCACATTGGGATTTGACGGGCGGATGGGACGTCCCACGAGATTTTTGGTTTTTGGACCTTTTGAGTGCGCGTTGTACTCCCATCAGTAAATTTTGCCAGCTTCCTGATACGCGACGACTCCTTCTATTTTTCATGTAACAGAACATATTGTACATGGACTATATACATTGTACAATACTATACCAATCCAATGTCAATATAAAATGATAGTTAAATCAGCAAGTAATGCATTTGAAGCATGTAATGGTTAACTATAAACGAATCATATTTGAAAGGAATAAACGTTTCTCTTAGTGTGGGTGCCGATCGGTCAAGAATCGTAAATTTGTACTCTGGTCAAGAATTGCCTTCTATATATTAGATTCGTTGGAAGTTTAACTCATATACTGCGGCAATAGCGTTGATCAGCATTAATTCATCGATCGCTGATGAAACACACAACGTCCGTTCCTTCGAGCCGGATGGTTTAGTAGTACATGACGCCCACGTACGCGGCGCGGAGAACCGGACCCTTTCCTACGTCTCCCGAGCTCCTCGCACGGCGAGAACGAGAAACGCAGGAGACATTCATCTTGCATTAGCATATACACGCCGAGACGAGAGATCCCAGCGAGAAAGCACATTCTCGGCCCTCTCGCTCTACCTTTCTCATTTCCTCCGACTCCCTTATCTACCACGGTATACCCTCTCTTCCTTGATCGCGAACATTGCTACACGAGATTTTCAACACCCTGTCTTATCTTTGTGAAAAAAAAAGAAGAAACTTAGATTTCGTCATTTTGTCCACGACAAACGATACGCTTGCGAGAAGCTTAACCGGATATTATGGTCTTTTACTGACTCTTTAAAAATGAGACTCAAGAAAGATTCGTAGTATTAATCAATCATTTCGTTTTCGGAACGTACGGATTTATGGTAGAATTCATTTTTTCCGAAATTCTGCAATGTTGATTGCACTGATATTATTCTTAAAAAATTCCTCCACATCAACAGTTTTTATTGTAGAGTTGACACTTCTAAGAGTGTCTAAGAGTGCTATTCTTGCAAACTTCTTTTAAGCTACTCGAGTGACGTTTATATAGAGTGTAAAAGTTGAGATTGAGTGCTTGGGATGGAAAGGAAGCACAATTTCAGGGCTCGACGAACTGTGATGTAAAAAACGTGCCTAATTGCTATGCTCTCGTCGTATGACGGGAATACAATATCCGGATTATTTTGTGGAATCTGTTTATATCTCCTTAGCATATGATTCGGTGTTGTAATAACAAAAAATATTGTTTTCGATAATAACTGTTAACTCGAAAATACTTGGCATGGCAGTCATTGTTTGTTTTGGTTTCATTCGTGACAATTTGTGACACAGAATTTTTTTCTGCAAAAAGAGTACTCAGTTGATGAGCCAAATTTATCACTAGAATATTGCTCTCTCAACTAATTTTTTCTACGTGTGTAGATTAGATTTTTTTGGCTTGTAAGGAAACTTCTTGGCATATGTTTGTTGAAACACGAGCTGTCGCGACAGCTCGTCGGAGATACGGGAAAGAGAAAAAAAGAAGATTAACGAGATCGATTTTTTTGAAACATGCCTGCCGAACGTATTTTTCAAGTTCTCAAAAATTTCATCTTCTCAATTGTTGGCTTTCATGTTTACAGTGATGTTTAATGAAATATTTTTAGTATCCTGCATAATTTAACAGAAAGTACACCAAAAGTATTTGCAGATATACTCCGAAACACGCACATAAGCTTTCATAACTTCTGACATTTTCCAGTAATCTGTTATTTCAAAAGCTTCATAACTATTTCTTAAAATTTATAAGTTTGCAAAAAGGATGATTACATGTATTTACATTTGTCAAAATTATTCTAAATAATTTTTCCGAAATCAAATTTATAATAAAAACACTTAGTATACATCAAACTAAGAAATCTTCTTTCATTTTTCGAAGAACTGCAAAAAACTCAATATTTCTACAAATTTCAAAATACATTTTGCAGTATATTTTATATGATTGTATATTACTTTTAAAATATTCAATTTATTGAATAATAACTTTATTTTTTTTCTGATTCTGACAGTCACCGTGAAAAAATTTTTTCAAAAAATCACGGAGAGAAAACAGGTAAAGAGAAAATTTTCCCACTATGTAGCCTCTATAAATTTTCATAATTCAGTCGAAGAGGGTCAAAAGTCCGAGAGAGCAGCGTAAATATTTCCGAGTTACATCTTTTCTTTATTCGCACATAAGCCGCGCGTAAATTTCGCCCTAGGGCGGACAAAAAAAACGAGAAAACCCCGCGCAAAATGCGAGCTAGCGCATTAATAGAATAATTCTGACACGTATGAAAGCGCCGGACTAATATACATCGCGCTGAGATTTGTCTTTTCCTCTTTTTCCGCGTCCTTTCTTTTTTTCTTTTGACGACATGTTTCTCTAGTTTGAACAACACGCTCCGTAAAACCGCATCGAGGTGCGCGGAGGTCCCTTAATTAATTTACGCACACGTCGGAATTTTAACAGGGGCGAAGGTGCAGTGCGAGACATTTGACTGTTCTTACTCGGGGATGCGTAATACGAGACACGTTCCACGGCGCCAACTTGGTGTATCATCATTTGCGATTACGGTTAGGTACGTTGTGTAGAATCACGTTATTTTTTTCAAGTACAAAAGTACTTTGAAATTTGGTGGTTAGCATTTTCCGTAGTATTCGGGGAGAGCGAGAAAATTCCGATGGTTATTTAGATCAATCTTTATAATCATGTAAAAAGGAAGTTTTAGTGGTTCGAATCCCGAGTCGAAAGGTCATATTCGTTTGAACTTCTTTGAATGTATTTTCAACTTTATTTTGATTTTCTATGAATCTAAAGCTACTAACTGTTGCGCGCTTCGCGCTCTAATTTTACACGTATTTACTTCGCCAAAAAAAGACAATTATTAAGTGTTTACAATTCTTAAAATAACAAATTACAACATCTACCGTTCAAGAGTCAAATATTCAATTGAAATTAACTAAAACACAAAGAAATTCCATTCGACATGGATGTGGACTTTAAAAGTCACCCGACAAATTAAATCTCTTGAAAACTGCTAGACCACTGGCGGCTATAGCCTTATCCCTCCTTAGATTTCTCTCATAGGTTGAGTAGTTTGTGTTATTAATGGTAGGGATGTTAAGAGTGCGTTTCTCTATCCTATTACTTGCGGCACACCCTTTTCTGTACTTTTCGAATAAAGACAAATCTCTGTCCACTAAAAGAAAGGGGAAATAGATAGAGAAGAGAACAATATAATATAAGTAATGAGAATTTATAGTAGAACACTTCTCTGCAACACTCTGGAAGAATTGGTCAGGACGGTGTGTGAGTGGTGCTGCAATATTTCATTCATACACAAGTTTTTTAAAAAAATGTTACTTTCATTTAAATCTTAAATTACTAACGTTGAATTCGATACATGAGCGACTTTAGGCGCGTACGTACGTTCTGGATCTGAGACCGGCGGTCAGAACTACAGCACATTTTATATCAAAGAAAAGAGGCGTGTTCAGGTCTTGAAGAAACATCGTATGTTTTGTTACAAACAATAAAAATGATCGTACGAGAAAATTTGAAATTATTTATTTAAAAAATTGTAAACTTTCATTCTGACAATTCTTGGTTTGAAGTTTTACATGCAGAAGTTCTGATAATTGATATATGGGGCATTCCATATCAAGTGTTCCCACCTAAAAAACTTGTTGCCTTAGATTTTGATGAAACTTTGTACAATTTTCGTCTTAGTAAAGTACATTAATCATGCAAAAGGAGGGCGTAAATATTCACGGGTTGCTGTGATTCAGGGGCTCAAAGTTCCGCTCTTTTTTCCGTACGCCTATTTTCATTAAATTATAAGTCAGGTGAATACTGGCATGAAAAAT
>JAPYZL010132175.1:0-18006 GCA_030522825.1 Platygaster orseoliae
AAAAAAACCGCATCAAAAAATCAATGATAGTTTTGTTACTGTAAAATTCCAAAAAACGCTTCGAAATACGCCCAATCCATGAGAACACCCCCTTAAATGTGAGGCAAAAAATTTTTTATTTTCAACAATGCGATTTTAAGAGCATTATATTTATAACTTTTACATGATAAAACGGTTGTTTATTCAATCGCCTTCCCAGTTTTTTTCAAAGTTTCAATTTACAATAAAAAAATTTGTTAATTTATCATAAACAAATATTTAATTTTGGAAAAGTTTGATCCATCCGGAATTTCATCATTTAATAATTTTATTTATTCGTCCGAGTATTATTAATGTGTTTGAAAATTGAACACATTTATTTAAATTTTCAACGATTTTAATATCTGGAATTGCAAAAAATTGCAGAATCAAAAAATTCAGACGCCTATAATATTTCATTATTTTTTAAACCTTGATATTATTTTTATTATTATATTAATGATGATTCTCATTATGTAAATACATCGAAATAAAAAGTATTGAAAATACATAAGAATTTTAATTTTTCAAATAAAAATGCTCTCTAAAATGCTAAAAAATTGCAAAAGTCCAAAAACATTGGAAAATCTTGTCAATTGATTTAGTAAGTTGATTTAGTTTAGTCAGTTTCATTTCTACAATTTTTTTTAATGTTCTCATCAATTTTCAGTCACATTGAAAATAGATATAAAATGCTTTGTTTTTAAATCAAAAAAGAAATCATCACTTGCAATTTTTCCCGGAACAACGTTTAATTTCAAAAAAAAAAAATTTTTGCTACAAATGTGACATCACATTTTTGAGAACCCCCCTCCCCTCTGTCACAAACTGTCACAAATGGGCTGACCCCCCCCCCCTCCCCCTTTAGGCCGTGACATCATTTATGGAAGCTCCCTTGAGAAAAAATCTGGTGTAGCCACCTAGAGAACACGAGCTTACTAATTGATTTGCGCGTGTGCGTTAGACACGGTGCACGAGAATTTTGAATGATGATTTATTTCTCATAGAAAAGTGATTTTTATCCACATTCGTCAATGTTAATTTTATATGAAAATTATATTCGTAAGTTAATTAATTTTATTCATAAAATCGTGTCTATCACAAATTTATGCTTCAAGGAAATACTTTCAAGTTCCCAAGTTGAATTAGAAATTTTTCAAAAAGAATAAAAAACTATCGCTGTCACTCACATTTTGCCATAAAAAAGATGTGTTTTACTGGCATAAAGCTGTGTTAGAAACAGTTAGATACATTTTTAATCTGTTGAAATATTAAATCCAAAGTAACCATTCATTAAGTCAAATATGAGCTCACCAAAGTTTTGAGCAGTACAACCAAAACTTCAGGTATAATAACCAAATAATCTGTTATTGCAACCTAGGTATCAGTCATAAATTAGTTGCTACAACCAAAGTTTTGGTTGTAGTACCTAAAACTTTATTGGTTCCATATTTTACTAAACCAATGGTTGCTGTAACCGAACCATTTTTCTCCATGTGACTCGAAATTCTACATCACATTTTTCCAGGGTCAGAGTCCGAAAGTGGATCTGCATCCTCAGCTTCGAGTCGTAGTCCCAGTCCCAGAAGCGCTCGTTCTGGCAGTGAAAATCGACCTGCGTCGCGAGGATCGAATGCAAGCAGAAGCCGATCCCGTTCCAGAAGCGGATCCCCTTCAGTGAACAAATCCCCAGCAAGCCAAAGATCCAGGGGCTCGCAAAGTAGATCCCCTTCAGGGAACAAATCCCCGGCAAGCCAAAGGTCGAGAAGGACGCAAAGTAGGTCTCCTTCTGGGAACAAATCTCCAGGCAGTCAAAAATCTGAAAGCAGATCTCCTTCAGTGAATAAATCCCCGTTGAGTCACAAATCGCGAAGAACGCAGAGCAGATCTCCTGCTGGTTCCAACTCTCGTCATTCGAGCGCAGGATCCGCTGCAAGTGCTAAATCGGGCTCCCAAAGGTCGAGAAGTCGAACCTCGCATTCCGCGCGATCCGCGAGTGGGGATTCGAAACGATCCAGGTCGGGATCGAGGTCGCCTAGTGCCAAATCCAAAACTCCTGGGTCTCCGGGTTCTAATGCTTCCGGGTACATTTAGTTTTCACATTAATATATTATATGTTTTATTGATATTTAGGGCTATTTAAAATATTTTTTCGAATATTAAATTTTTTTTTACATATTTCAGCTATTTTCAATTTTTCGTACATATTTCAACCAAATTTGGTGAGAAAAAAGTTATGTCTAAACCGATAGTGCGGTTTTTTCGTTGTACTATCAAAAATGTCATTAATTTTAATTAATAAAAATTCAGAAGTTTTTAACATAAACGTGTTATTGATATTTGTAAACTAATATATTAAACTGTCAGAAATTAACATGTTTGTAAAAATTTATTAACTCGTATGTGAATTTAGCAGAAAGTGTATTTAAATGCTACATCAGCCTTTTGAATCTGTAACGATATATACTGTAGTAATTTACAAGTACATAACATTTGATGAGCTTTCAATGAAAATCCCAGAACAAGTACGGAATTCAAGTATCTCTTAGTATTAATAATTTTGAGTGACAATCTTACTTGTAATCTTTAATAATTTTTACAAGGCTGTGAATTCTTCATAAATATTTTATATAATTTTTATATATCTTTTATAACATGACTTTATAAACTATTTATAAAGTTACTTTGAAAAACACTGTTAAAAAACTTAAGTAAAAAAAAGAAGTATTTGAAGAACAATTCGAAGGTTTTTTGTCAAATTACATTCGAAATATATGAATATATGCAGTTATGTCAAGAATATTTTCCCAAAATATTTCGCTTGTTTTTAACGAAATATAAAATACATATTTAGGACTTTTGACAAAAATATTTTGAGTACCTATGTTGATATTATTTAGGATAAATATACAGGGTTTTTCACAGTGAACGGAAATCACTGGAATTCTAAGACGATTTTCCCTTTGCCATTTTTTACAAAACTCAAAATCAAAAAAGTTATTCAACAAGTAGGGATAGAAAGCACTGACCAAAATTTAACAAAATTTTTTGGTATATCAAAAAATCAAAAAGATATTCCAGTTAGAAGTTTCGATAAATCAGATTTCTCAGATTACAAACTCGAATATATTTGTTTATTTTGAATTTTGTGAAAAGTGGCAAAGGACTTTTCGACGTAGAAAAATATGCAGAAAATTTTGGTATGTGGTTTTTATCCCCACTCCTCGAAATTGCACGTTTATTTTTTCAATTTTGAACTTAAATAACTTTTTTGATTTTGAGTTTTGTTAATTTTAGTTTAGTTTTAGAATTTTAAAAGTAATTCATGGTTTTCGACTTTGCGGTTAATAAATTTCAACCTGTATATTATATAATTTATTGATATTATTTATGATAAGTATAAACATGCAGTATTAAATTCTCTGTGTTAGATAAAAACACATTATTTCTTTTAGATTTTTGAGTTCAAACGTTTTTTGATACTTTTAAAATTTCTTAAAAGTTATCGAGGTATTTGACTTTTTTTTCGTCAATTACAATGTTTGACGCCAAAAAATTCAAGGCCGACTTTTGACTTCTACCAAAAAAATGATTAGTCATTTTTAATAACTATTAATTTTTTTACAAAAAGAATAATTTATACAGATTTAAACTCATTATTATACTGATTTTAATTCAGTATAATTTTTTTTTATAAGAAAGTTTACAGTTAAAAAAAAAGTCTTTGATTGAAGTTGTCTCTAGATTTTGATGTAGCTTTCTAGAATTCGATACTTTAGGAATCTGAAGTTCTATAAATTGTGTGATAATCTTATAAGTTTTTGAGAAAATAATATGTACACATATTTCAAGGGTTTCATGGATTTCTACAGTTTCTGTATTTTGTTAATCATAAAAGTTTATAATACTTTCTGGTATTTTAATAAATTTTTAATATGTTTATGGGTCACTCTAAAAATTTCTAAAATTTGATGTTACAGTTTTAAAAATTTCAAGGATTTAGCATATTTAAATTGAATTTTCAAAAAACAGTTTTTCTTGTACAGATTCCCAGTAACATTTTTTTCATGCTTTTTTAATTTTATACAATTTTATGGTATTTTTACAGATTTCTTGAATTATATGCTTCTATATGTTTGAGTTTTAATTCACTTCTTGAATTTCTTATATGTTTTTAGTATTAATGAAAATTTGTACGATTTTTCATGTTTTTATGAATTTTCGATATTGTTGTAGATTGAAATAAGATTTTTAGAATTATACACTTTAAAATTCAAATTTCCATTAATTTTTAGTAGTTTATCTTCAACACATTTTTTTTGTAATTTTCGAACTCTTTTCCTAGATTTTTAAAATCATCTGTTTATTTTTATTTCATGAAGGAGTAGTACGTTTCAAAATGATTTTTTTTTTTCATTTTCAAAATTTGTTTTAGGTTTATCTTGATTTTAGTTCAGAATTTTTGGTACCAAATTTGAGTTTTTTATTATATTTCCTGAAGCTTTTTTTTTCTTAACAGAAAAGTAATTTTTTAATACTCAAAATTACCGAATGAAAGCAAAACTATGCAAATTAAAAACGAATTTCCAATAAAAATTGAATTTGATCTGAATTAACAATTGAAATAATTATCTTGTATATTATGTCAAATCGTGCATAATTTATCTTTTGATTTAATTTTTGCTTTAAACTACTTACCTTTAGAATTGAATTAAAGTTTTTAATAGATCATAGTTCTGTATATTTGACGACGTTCTCTAGTTATTTTTAATTCATTCCATGAATTTTAACCACAAACAAAAAATTAAATGACCACCGCTTAATTTATGTTAATCAGAAAGATTCGTGGAAGAAGAGAAGTGTGAATTATTGTTTTTCATAGATATTATTTTTTAGGAGGTCACCAAGTCAAGCTTCCAATACAAGCAGAAAGTCTGTGTCTGCTTCCCCAAAAAGCCAACGATCACGAAGTGGATCAGTTTCTTCGAAAAAATCGAGATCGAGATCCAAATCTCGAATTTCGCAGAGCCCTGAAAATCGAGGATCGAAAAGTCCTGAAGGTGACAAAAGTAAGATGAGAAAATGGAATTAACCGTTTTTATAATCTGATGTAGACCTATTATTCAGTTGAATTTAATTTTAATTAAGTTAAATTGAAATAATTCAATTGAAAAAATTTAATAAATTTTATTAATTGAAATTAAATTTAAATGAAATTTAATAAAAAAAAATGAAATAAAGTTTATTTTGAATGAAATAAATGTAATTTGATGAAAAAATTAAATTTATTTAAAGAATAAAATCGATTTAATAAAACAAATTAAATTTATTTAATAAATAAATTCAATTTAATAAAAAAAAATTAAATTTATTCAAAAAATAAATTCAATTTAATAAAAAAAATTGAATTCATTTAAAAAATAAATGATACAAAGAATAAAAAACATTTTCTATAATACATGTTCTTTATGATAAAGGCGAGCGACAGGTTGACGAAGAAAGCGACGAGGATGAGCAAAAAAATAAAAGAAAGTCGAGCGTTTCGAGCAACGAAGAGCAAGTTTTGAAGAAAAAACCGCGAAAAAATGCGATAGGCTCGGATTCGGAGGACGAGGAGGAAAAAGATGAAAAAGGGCCGACTGCTGACGCTTTGTTCGGCGATGCGAGTGACATCAGCACGGACGAGGAGAAGGAAAAAGAGAACGAGGCCAAAGCTCGAGACAGAAAAAGCAGGAGTCGAAGTCGCAGTCGCAGCAAGAGCCGAAGTCGTAGCAGGAGTAGAAGTCGCTCGAGGAGTCGAAGCGTTAGCCGGGGACGTTCCGATAGTGGCGGGGAAGGGCCTAGTCAACGTCCACTCATTGCGGATGTGAGTTATAAATTATATTTCAAATATTAATATTTATTATAAATTCATTAATTATTTATTATTTTTGACGTAGAACTACGTCTTTCTCCGCGTTTTGATATAGTAGGGGGGTAAAAAGCTATGCACCTGCAACGAAAAAGTGCAACGAAATTTGGGCCTTATCGATGGGCCCTAAAAGTAAGTCCCGAATTTCAGGTTCCCAATTCAAAAGGCCCAAAATATTTTAGGACCTTCTGGATTGGGCCCAAATTACACTGTGCAACAAAAATTTTGATATCGGAATGTAGAAGCAAAAATTAAATGTACGCTAAATTTAAAAATTCACGTGTCTCGGGGTTTTGCAAAATTAGTTCGCAAAAACGACTTATTCAACAATTTGTTTCATCTTTTCTCTCTTTTTAGCACATTGCTCGAATGGGTGTGTCTTTCTTGCACTTCGAAGTTTAAATAGAAAGGTTTTTTGACCTAATTTCTTGAAATCCTGAGACACGCGTGTCTTAAAATTAAGCGTATATTACATTTTTGCTTCTATTTTCTGATATCAAAATTTTTATCTTTGTTGCACAGTGTTATTTTTGGGCCTTCTGGATTGGGTCCAAATAATGAGCCCCAAATTTCAGGTTCCCAATTCATCAGGTCCAAATTATTTTTGGGCCTTCTAGATTGAGTCCAAATAGTGAATCCCATATTTAAGGCTCCCAATTTATCAGTCCCAAATTATTTTTGGGCCTTCTGGATTGGGCCCAAATAGTGTGCCCAACTTTCAGGTTCCAAATTCATCAGGCCCAAATTCACAAAGCCCAATTATTTTTAGACCTTCTGGATTGGGCCCAAATAGTGAATCCCAATTTTCAGGTTCCCAATTCATCAGGTCCAAAATATTTTTGGACCTTCTGGATTGGGCCCAAATTATTTTTGGGCCTTCTGGATTGGGCCCAAACAGTGAGTCCCAAATTTCAGGTTCCCAATTTATCAGGCCCAAAAATAATTTGGGCCTCGTGAATTTGGGACTTATTAATTGAGCCATAGATTACAAGGCCCGATTTAAGTTAATTGAATTTAATTAAATTTAATTGGTGGAGGTATTTTTTGAGATAAAATTTGTCACTTGTTGACGTAGTTCTACATAATGGAACAGACTTAAATTGAAATTATTTTAATTTAAATAAAAAAAACTAAATAAAATAATAAATATAATATAAATATTATTTATTATATTAATAATGATTATTATATATTATTATATATTATCATAATTATCATTGTATAATTATTATATTATATTTTTATTCATATTAATATTGTACTATTTATAAAATTATTATAATGTAATGAAAATGATTCAATTACATAATTTTTCAAATAAAACGATTTATTATGAAGCAAAATATTTACTATGAATTTATTATTGTTATTAGTTATGAATACTTATTGCAAATATTTTGGAAGTACTCAATGACGATAGAAGGAAGAATTTTCGGGGATACGAATCAGTTTTGAAATGAATATTTCTGAAATTCAAAATGGAGGGTAAATTTTGTTTGTGGGAAGATCAATAGTGCTAACTGAAATTTCTCGAATGTGTTCAAATTCTTAATGAGATATCTATAAAGAAATTGAATAAAATATTGGAAATGAAAGAAAATTTACAAAATTTTATGAGAACTTTGAAACGATAGCAACAGCTAAAATGCTAACAATTTATCTGATTCTGAAATCTTAAATTCAATAGATCTATTGATTTTTCTACGTAATGTGATTTCGTGATATTTTTATGTACTAATATGTAATCATTTTTTTAGAATTCGATGCTTAAGAATTTGAAAGTTTGAAGATTGTTATTTATTTCATAGATTTTCTAGAAAATTATATATCCACATAGTTTTTAAGTGTTTGTATAACTTTGGTTTTTTTTAGTATTTGTCAGATTCTGCAGGAATTTTTCACGTTTTTCTAGATTTCTAGAATTTCAACTTGAACAGATTTTCAGTATTTTTTTTTATTTTCCAAAAAACATCACTTTTATAAATTTCTAGTATTCTAAAAACTTCAAGTACTTGTAGGAGCTTACGTATTTTTATGGGTTTATCTATAGATTTTACGAATTCGATCCTCCAGAGTTCAAAGCGTTTGAAATTTTTTACGATTTAATAGATTTCACAGTTATGTATACAATACCGTGCAAAAGTATAAGGATATCATTGAAAAAATATATTTTTTGAATCCGTGATTATTTTTTATTGTGTATATAAACTAGAAAGTATACTAATTTGTTATGATATACGATTATTACATGCAAATTTTGTATAAAAATATTGAAAAACACCGAATAATAAATGCCCTGTTAATTAAAATTTATAATAGAAATTTTTTCATTGCAAAAGTAATGCTACTTAAAAATAAGAATTTTTTATTCTTTCATAATTTCATCATTTTAACTAATGATAATTAGTTTATTTAATGAAAATGTATGTAAAGCATAACAAAAAAGTCTATTTTATAGTTTATATAGAAGCTTTAATCATAAAATCACAAACTCAGAAACATATTTTTTCCATGATATCCTTATACTTTTAAACGGTATTGTATCTACCAATATTTTTGGAATAGATTCATTTTATTTTTACATATTTTAGCATTTGAAAAAATTCGTAGAGTTTTCCAGTATTTTTTATAGATTTCGAGATTTTTTAAGTATGCTAAAGTAAAAGTTATATTTATATGAATATATAGATATAATTTATTTTAAATCATATAAATATATACATATTAAGTATAATAAATGAATAATATTTATTGTCTATCTTAAATATTTAACCTCATTTTTCGTGAATATTAAATAAATATTTCAAGGTGTTTTGGTAAATATTTTATGTTGCTCTGATAATAATGAATAGACATTTATTGAGGTCTTTTTTTTGCTTCAGGATGAAGATGGAGCACGCGAAGAAGAGCCAGAAGCGCCTCCGGAAACCAGGATCGACGTTGAAATCCCCAAAACCACGACTGACCTCGGTCGCGATTTGCACTTCGTCAAGTTACCAAATTTTTTGTCCGTGGAGACACGACCTTTCGAGGTCGAGACCTACGAAGACGAAATTGACGAGGAAGAGACTTTGGATGAGGAAGGTCGCGCTCGTTTGAAATTGAAGGTTGAAAATACCATTCGATGGAGAGACGCAGTGAGCGACGAAGGGAAAATGATAAAGGAAAGTAACGCCCGGTTCGTGAAATGGTCGGATGGTACCATGTCCTTGCATTTGGGATCGGAAATTTTCGACGTGTACAAGCAGCCTCTGCAGGGCGATCACAATCATTTGTATATTCGTCAAGGAACTGGTCTCCAAGGCCAAGCCGTGTTCAGGACGAAATTGACGTTCAGACCGCACTCTACCGAGTCGTTCACGCATCGAAAGATGACGATGTCGTTGGCTGACAGGTCGCAAAAAACGTCGGGCATCAAGGTGCTCTCGCAAGTTGGACGTAATCCGGATCAGAACAGGAGCGAGATGATCAAGGTGCGTTGTGATATGTTTTTAGACGTTCCTTGTAGAAAAAAGAGGGGAAGGAAGGAAAAATCTTACTCAATAGCTAGGAAAATTTTTGTGATAAAATTAATTTTTCTGTTTCAGAAAGAGGAAGAGAAATTGCGTATGGCGATGCGTGCTCAGAGCAAGTCGAAGAAGGCAACATCAGGAAACAGAAACTCTGGGCGAGCTTCTGGAAATTATGGAGGAGACGCTTATAACGACGAAGGTTCGGATGACGAAGGAGCGATTTCCTTGGCTGCCATCAAAAACAGATATAAGCAAAAGACCGCTGCACCGGCAAAAGGTTAATATTTTTGGAAACTTTCACTCTCAAGAGAAATAATTTGTTAACTTTGCACACTTTCGATATTTATGGCATACTAATTTTTTTTTTTGTATATATTTTTGTTTTAAGATGAATATTTTTCAGTGTTTGTAAATCGAAAGAATAATTTTTCAAACTTTTTTCACGATTAAAAAATGTTTCAAAGTTTTTGAATCTTTTATAATCTCTCATATTTTTTAATTACAGCTACAAATATATATTCGTCCGATGAAGATGGATCTGATTTTGAAACATCCAGACACAAGAAAACAACGAAAAGCAAGGCTCTCAAGGATTCTGACGAATCAAACTCTGAAAACAGTGCTTCAGGAAGTGACGGCAAGGGCGAAGAATCAGCTGATGAGGACAGCGATGAATAATACTTTTTTACTACAAAATATGACAATTACTTGAAATCATAAAGCAGAATTCATATTTTCTATCACACTTAAAACTTGTTAATTAATAGTAACATTTGTAAATTGAAAAATGTTCGGACATAAGCTTTGTCATTTTTAAAATAAACCTGTAAACCAAATGCCTGTAATTTTTTTACCCAAATTTGCCGTACTTTGTATTTCGTTGGTAAAGGTAAATGAAAAACGGTTTTTTCATATTGCCTCAAAATCCTTTAATCGTAAAATAAAGTGAATTCGCAGTCATTATTCTCTCAGAAATCAGTCCCTCAAGAACATTTACTTGATAGTTTTGTTTGATTTTATACATAAAATAGATTGCATGAATTCCCGAGGGTAACACAAAATATTAAACGTACGGTCCCTGCACACACTTGCATACAGAAAAAATTCAACAGTCACACAAGTATTCTAAAAACTAAATTCTTTCAGAAAAGTCAGAATAATAAACGGAAACGATGAGAAACTTTATTTTCGTAACTTGTAAATTTCGTAGTCAGCTCACGTAATACTTCAATTATCAATTCATTTTTCAAAACCGCCAAATAAATACGATAACTCACGCATTCGCTCGCACTGTGTCCAAAAATGTTGACTTACAAAATTACTTTGAAAGAATAAAATTACAAGTACTGATTAAAATAGTCGGATTTACAAATGCGCAGATCAACTCTTTTGAGAAGTCGAATCATTAACATATCATCGCGGAATAATGTAACGCTTGTTATCATACGCGAAAAAGAATTGAACGCGGCTTATCACAATGGGCTCGTAAGCTGGGGCAGTGGCGACCGCTCTTCTCAGCATGCCTGCAAAAAAACAACACAATGTTAGTTATCTTCCTCCAGGGGAACAACAGAGTTTTCTTTTTTCATGCCAAGTTTTCTTTGCAAAAACAAAAGTAATATCAGTGTATTATTCATGAACCTTCCAAATTCCATAATAAATGTGAACCTTTTAAAACCTAATGATAAACAATTTTTTTCTAAGATTTTATGTTTCATTATTGCAAGTTTTCAATATTTTAATTAAAGATAGTTCTTTAATGAATTTGAAAATGATACAGACCGTAATGTATATTTTGAACAGTGAAATTAAAAAGTTGTAGAAGCGCGAGAAAATTTCATTTCATCAATCATGATTTTATGGAATTATTTATAACAAAATTGTTTATATAATACTTTTATTTTGCAGAAGTGAGATTTTTCTTATAAGGTTTGTATTCTTATAAGTTTTATTATAAGTTTGTTTTCTCAATCAAGATCTGTTAAAAAAAAAGCCATTTTCAAATGCAGAAAAGGGGAAAGTATTTGTATCCTTTTATATAATAGAAAAACTTAAACACCGTCAATGAGACATGAAGTTTCATTTTATGGTGAACCATTAGAAGTTTCACTTTATAGTAGACAATAAGAAGTTTCGTTTTATAGTGAGCCGTTAGAAGTTTTACTTCATAACAGACCATAAGAAGTTTCACCTCATAGACAGTCGTATAAGAAGTTTCACTTTATAGTAGACAATAAAAAAAGTTCCACTTTATAGTGAGCCATCAGCAGTTTCACTTTATAGTAAGCCTTTAGAAGTTGAACTTTATAATAGGTCATAAGAAATTTCACTTTATGAAACTTTTTATTATCTACTATAAAGCTGAAATTTTTAGTGGCTCACTATAAATGTGAATTTCTTAAGTATTATTTAAATGGTCCACTACAAAATGAAACTTCTTATGTTCTATAAATAAAGTGAAACTTCTTATGGTTTACTATAAAGCTGAAACTTTTGGTGGCTCAGTATAAATGGGAATTTTATGTGTATTATTTAAATGGTCCACTATAAAATGAAACTTCTTATGGCTTACTTTAAAGTGAAATTTCGAATGGTATACTAGAAAGTGAAACTTCTTTTGTAATGAGCCATCAGCAATTTTACTTTACAATGAGTGTAATTTTTTTTCATTTCAACTCATAGCGAGTAACCATAATGGGAAATTGCCATTCTGACCCAAAATGGGACCACAACTATCAGGACAATAAGAAGTTTCACATGGCTAACTACAAAGTGAAACTTTTTATGGTCAACTATAAAGTAAAATACAAAGGACGCTCTAAAAGTGGTTTTACGGGTCTTGTTTTTCCTTGTATTCCATTTAACTCTACTTTTTTTCTTCTAACAACACGTCGCCTAACCTCATTGCTTACTTTTTTTCTTTTATTCCAATCATTTATGCTTCTTTGCGGCTTCTGCGTTTGTGTCTACCCACAATATTGGCACGAAAGCTTGAAAAGAAGTTCTTGTTTCTATTAAACTTATTGAAAAATTGGCTCTAAAATCGATTGTTATACAGTTCATGATATTATAGACAAAGATAAAAGTATCATAGAACCATCTCGCTCGGTGAAGAAAATTCAAGGTATCAGTCCAATAAACCCAAACAAATTGTTCGTAAATCCTTTATTTAAAAATTATTAAGCTTTTGCCGCCAAACATCGCATCTTTATCAAAATCATTCTAATAATGTGACTGGAAATACAATAATCTCTTTTCTTTTCTTCTTCAAAACTCCATATAACAATAACCATATTTCAACTCATAAACAAATCCACATACACGGAAAAAACAATATGGTTGTCACAACCTCATAAATAGTAACATTTGCCTCAACTATTTTCATGCTCAAGACAACCTCATTTGTGGTTAGTGCAACAACATTAAAAGTTACTGAAATTTTTTTAAAGCTTGTAATAACTTTTAATGTGGTTGCACCAACCACAAATGAGGTTGTATACACCATGAAAATATTTGGGGCAAATGTTACTATTTATGAGGGTGTCACCACTATATTGTTTTTTCCGTGTAATATACATGTTCTGTGATTCTATAATGTTTGGCCCCGAAAGCTCAATAATCTTCAAACAAAGGATTTAAAAACAATCTGCTCTAATTCATCGAAACTGATATCTTGTAAACAAAAATATTATTACGAATCACGGCAATATTTATTGTAAACTGCAAATCTCGCAACTCGGCGGGTTGGTTTCGCGTGGGGCATTACTCCGCAGGAAACGTGCAAAAGGTGGAACGACGAGGAGCGATGAAAATCTCGGGTATCGAGCCGTCGTCATTCGTGCGGGGCCAGGACAAGAAACGTTGATCGCCGAGAGACTTGATCGTGCTCTTCGCTCTGGGGCCCGCTTTGCCTCGCTTTGACTTGGGTCAGGGTCAGCCATCGGTTTTCCCTACCTTCCATACGTATATATGTATACCATCTCATGCAGCAGCCAATATATATATATATATATATATATATATATATATATATGTATGTATATATGTATATACAAGATATAAGTGCACCTTATACTATTCCCCCACTTTAACACCGCCGCGAAACGTGCCTTTGAGCTCGCCATTGCCGCGTACCGAGATACAGTAAGCGTGTCACTTGTCATTAAATCGCTTCCGGAGAGCAATGGGACTTGCGCGCTCGAAAAACGAGGTATGTCAAAGAGAATAAGTTGGAATACTGTACACATATGTTCCTTAACTAGCGATAGGAAAAGTTTTTTCGAGCGAATCTGAGGGTTGCGACGTGAGGCGAAGCCGAGCGTTCTTATCAGATTCACACTAGTCAAGGAGTCGATATTTTGTTTCGACAACGTGGGTAAATGCGAGTTTCGTGGTATTCGAGTGCGAGGAAGACGAGCGTTTTTCTTATAGAGTTGGTTTCGAAAGGTTAGCTCCTTTTGCCATCAATTGAGCCTCCACTGAGAGAAAAGAACTGATGTCACATCCATAAAAATAGTTAATTTTGATATGACCTTAAAAAAATGATGCCACATCCATCAAAAGGGTGAAGTAAAATTGCAATTTGTCATTACGACAATATGTATATTTCTGGAGCTAAAGAAAACAGTATGTTGCCTTTTCAAATGGATGTGACATCCTTTTTTAAAAGGATTGTCAAAAATGACCATTTTCATGGATGAGATATACATTCTTTTCTCTGCGTGTCCGTATGGAATAAGGGCAATCTCATGATTTTCACACCATTAAAATTTATAAAAATCAATAAATCAAATGCTTGAAATGACCAGAAAAAGAAAGACAGAGGCTGCATAATATAATTTTTTCATGTTAAGGGGAAAAATTTGTATTGAGTTTAAAGTTATGAGAGTTTGGAAATCATGCGATTGCCTTTATTGCATCCGGAGGCTTGAATTTTCGAATGATTTAGGAAATTAGTTTTTTTAGAATTTTGAAACACTAAGCGCTACGTGGGAAAAAATTTACAAATAAAAAAAAATCGACCATTTCGAATTTGAACGCCGATTTTTTAAATCAAATTCACTGTAAAATTAGAGTTAAAAATAAAGGCCACACGGAGAGAAATGGTTTAGTTACAGCAACCATTGATTTAGTAAAATATGGACCCACCAAAGTTTTGAGTACTACAATCTAAACTTTGGTTATGACAACCAAAGTTCCTGTTATAAAAACAAATGCTCAATTTTTATGACTGATACTTAAAGGCTTTCCACATATTACGTCATCAATTTTTTACCTATTTTTGACCCCCTCCTCTCCCCACGTCATCAACCATCATCATTCCGTAGACCCCCCCCCCTAGTGTTGACGTCATCAAATCAAAACTACTGGCGCAAAATTTGAAAAAAGTGTCTTAAACTTTTTGATAAAAAGTTCTATTTTTATGATATAAAAAGTTCTATTTTTATGATCACGTCATCATCTTTGGACCCCCCCCACCCTCCTAACGTCATCAAACTCAATACTCCCTCCCCCCTAAAAGTGATGACGTAATATTTGGACAGCCCCTTAGGTTTGAATGAACTAATAATGTGGTTATCATACCTAAAGTTTTGGCTGTACTTCCCAAAACTTTGGTGGGCTCATATTTTACTAAATCAATGGTTGCTGTTACCAAACCATTTCTCTCTGTGCAGAAATAAAAGAATCAAGAATAGTTATTGTAATAAATTAAATTAATAAAAAAGTAGAAATTTTGATATCAGAAAAATTTTTAATTTTATTATTTTGTATGAGTTTCGATTAAATTAAAATTTTTAATATGTTTACGAAAATTTCTCTTTAATTATTATTTTTCTTCACGATATTAACTGAATGATTTTTTGAAATTAAATGTCTAAATTTTATATTCTTCATCTCAAAATTTTTTTCGTTTGATTTTTCAGTCATTCAAGCAAAAATATACTATTTCTTAACGATTCGCACATTTCGCAGTAAAGTTTAAATCGACAACTTTTATATATTAAAAAAAAAACACTTTTTGTAATTTAAATCGTTTTACAATGCAGTGAATTTTATTTATTATTGCAACTTTACCATTTTTTCTAGTAACAAAAAAATGTAACAACTTTAAAAGTTACTCGTCTTAAGTATTTATTATTTTTTTTTATTAAATTTATTATTCAATAAATTATTTTTATTATCATTTATTATTATGTATAATTGAAAATTATTAGTATTTACCTTTTTAATTTCAAAATTTTCATTTTGAATTAGTCTAGTCTATACCTACAACTATTTTTCATTCATGTATTTCTCAATTTTGTAAACTATTTTACGGTGCACTCATTCGATAAAAAAATCTTCACCGAAACCTCATGAATTTAAACACTGACAGAGTTAATAATGAAAATAATAAATTCCCTCATTTATTAACGCAAATTTATTAGAATACAGTTAATTTCGTTGTTTGATGCAAAATAATTACAATTTTTTAAATTGCTTATCTGACATACTAAAATCTTTTTCTGATCTCGAAATTTCTATTTTTCATTCATTGAATCCCATAACCATAACAATTTTAAATTATTTTAATTTCTTGCCTTTTTTCTTACTTTTATTTTGTAGTAAATTCGATAAAAAAAAATCGTCATCGAAAATTAATGGGATTTAAAATCTGAAATAATTGCTTTTAGATTTAATTCAAGATTTTTTCATTCAAATATTAGTTTTTCAATTGCTCGATAAAAAATTTGAAATTTTTTTCATTGCAATTATATCTTTTCAAAAATGCAATAAATAACGTTTAATGCAGTAAATAATAATAAATCACAAATTAAAAAACTTGCGATAGAAATTTGCGATTTCAAATTAAAAAATGATCTATTTCTCATTCCTTCACCTCTTTTCTCCCAAAAAAATAAAAATAAAATAACTTTTGATAAAATTTCAATGAACGTAAAGTTTGACGCAAGAAAATTAAAAAATCAAAATCCGAGACATTTGAAAACCGTAAAATCTGATGTGGAAAATATACATATGCAAAAATTTGCCCGTGAATAAATGAACACGCAGCAATTCGCAATTTTATATTTCCTGACTCAGCAAAAACCATTATAATATCGCGACAACTGGCGTCCACGAATTTCACTTTTCATAAATTTGAATTTCATTCTATGTAAAATCTGCGAATTCACATTTTGTACATGCAATTAAACTTTCACTTAAAAGTTTCGTGACCCCAAACATGTAAATTCAAAATTGTAAAAATGTAATTTTCGGAATCATACCTTAACTATGACGAATCAGTAAGAAAAAAGTTCAAAAATTTTCTACAACTCGCGAAAACGTTAAGTAGCGCTGCAAAACTTTGAAAAATCATAATGCCCTTGCCTCTTTGAAATTCAACACGCTTTTTCCTTTTCATTAGATGCCCACACACTCTGCTATCTAATCAGAAGTCTATTTCAACTAAATCCCCGACGAATTTACGATTCTGATAGCATTTGTTCATCCAACTACACAGCATTGCTTTTAAAGCACTTTGAATCCATTGAAATTTTTCCAAATTATTACACGCGCGCAGTTTCTAAAACGTGTTACAATTCAAATACTTGCGAATTAAAGCACATATTCGCGTCTATTCAATTTATCACTTGAAATTTGTATAGCGTGCACGATATTCAGACTTTTTTAAGTTTTAAAAGCTGGAAACTCAGGAATCATAAATCACGAATAGGCGTTGAAATCTTGATATAAAATGTAGATGTAACACAGATAAAACTTTCTCCTCTTGAAATTATGAATAATTGTTCGATTAGCTAAAGATAGTAATTTCACATTTCAATGCTATAATTTTTTGCAATTCCTTTGTAGCGTAATAAAAAAATTCAATTAAAGTCAAAATGTAATCTTCATTTTACAAAGAGGAAAATATCTAGTTTGAATGTTTTACGTTTGAACTTTTAAGAGGTACATTCAAATTTTAAAATGTTATCAAAGAGGACAAAAAAACAAATTTCAATTAAAATCACAATGTAATCTTTGTTTCACAAAGAGGAAAATGTCTAATTTAAATGTTTTACGTTTAAAATTATGATTTTTCAACGGTTTTGATAAAAATGACGAACTGGAAGGTTTATTTTCATCTTGAGGAATTTCCTGCGATCTGGGAAACACGCAGCGTAACGTTACTATGTACTCTTCCAGGAAAAGTGCTGAAAATTAGTCAGTACGAGGTGGATTAGACAGGCGCTTCTAAAATTAGGGGCATCTTATTCGGGTGGACGGTGCAGATCTTCTTCCTCGTCGATCTAGCGTAGCGTGTCGATGGACATAGAACAGTTACTCTAGCGCGTGTTCCATTTTTTCCGCCTTATTTAAGTGTTCTCACAAACGAGCAACCTTCTTCCCAAATTACCAGGTGTGTGCATGTTTCCGGCCATTTTTTGTAAAAAAAAAAACACATAAAATACATTGGAACCAGTAGGAATGCTTTATTCCAAATAATTTCCTTCGCTTTCTATGCATTTTGCCCACCTATCTGGCAACTTGTGGATGCCTTTCCAATAGAAATTTCCATTTTTC
>JAPYZL010132184.1:0-17456 GCA_030522825.1 Platygaster orseoliae
ATCATAGTGGGGGGTCTAATGACTTCGCTCGGCTCTGCTCATGATATATCTGACGCGAGAACCACTGTGCAGTGTCGTAGGCCGAATTTATATCCATAAAGGGCAGATACAGTGGAATATTTCATATTTTTTAATTTTTTCAAATGTGAAACTGTTGTAAGTGCTCAAGTAATATTCGGTGTTAGAATTCTCGAAGGTTTTAGAGTTTAGGAGGTGAAGGTGAAGTCATCGGAATTTGAGACAATATATATATTAGGCGACAGGTGACAGGTAGGAACATTCCACGGATCGCGGGCAGAGGTTCTCACGCGGTGCCGGCATGATGGTTCCTTATGATTATCGTGAAAAGGCAGAAGTCAGTTCATCGACTTGGGCCAAGTCGATGAACCGACTTGAGCATTATGTGAGGAAAACTTTTGGCGCATTCTTGGCTCAAGTCGCGTATCGACTTGATTCAAATCGGACCACTCTCAAGTCGGCGATCGACTTGGGAGTAGTCGATATTTTTCTGAGTGTAGTTAATACTTTTTTCGTCTTTTTCATTAATTTTTTTTTCCAAGAGGAAAAAAACGTGAACATTTGGAGTTGCTCTGCTGTTCATCTTTTTCTAAATCACGAAAAAGAGTTATCATAAAAATAGTATCTTGAATTTTCGTAACTTTCCGAGAATTCATAAAGGAACAATTATATCGACGGATGTCGTTGAAAACTATTTAATGTTGCAATAGTATTTCGAAATTCGTACAAATTACACTCTTTGTCGAAAGACTGCGCAGTAGTGTCAAAATAACTTCCAAGTGTTCATTTACTCCTGGATTTTCAACGCTCACTTTTGTCTAACGCAGCACTCGGTCGACAAGGTATGAACTTTGATCAGCAATATGTTGTGTTGTTTCAGAATATTTTTATATTTTCATTATAATAAAATTCAAACAGTGCATTACTCCATAATAATAGAAGGAAATTGTGCTCATATTTTTGCAAAAAAAAAAAAAAAAAACAGCAGTGCCGAAGTTTCAAAATCGTCATCGAATTATCCTCAGTTATCAATTGTGAAGTCAGCAATATGCTCATATTTTTACATTTTTTTGCTAGTATAACGATGTTTCTGGGCAGTTCCATGAATATTTAACTACTGAGTTGGTTTCAATTTTATTTATTCGCATAATCTTTCATTTTTTTCATACTCGCACTTTTCTAGCATATGTTATACATTTGTCATTGTATTTATCATTATTCCTCTCCCCCAATTATTTTTTCTTGTGCTAAATTTTGTATAACGCCATTTTTCCTGTTGCCCATCATCAGACTCATTTAGAAAACCACGGAATTTTTCGAAAAAATGTGGGGTGTGGATAGGAATTTGACCTTGGGGGCTTCGTAATCGCAGTAGATGGCGTTAAACATGATGGCGTGGGGATGGTTCCATATTGAGCTAATTTTTCGTTTATTTTTGATTATTAGTGCATATGGTGGTTTATTTTTGGGTGGATTTTGTGATCAATATGGAAAGTGCAACTTTTTTTTAATTCGCGGGGTGAATTTTGCAGGATGGTTCCATATGGAGCTGATTTTCGTTCATTTTTGATTATTAGTGCATATGGTGGTTCATTTTTTGGGTGGATTTTGTGATCAATATGAAAAGTGCGCCTTTTTTTTAATTCATGGGGTGAATTTTGCAGGATGGTTTCATATGGAGCTAATTTTTGGTTTATTTTTTATTATTAGTGCACATGGTGGTTTATTTTTAGGTGGATTTTGTGATCAATATAGAAAGTGCACCTTTTTTTTTTCGTGAGGTGAATTTTGGAAGATGGTTCCATATGGAATTGATTTTTCGTTTATTTTTGATTAGTTCATATGGTGGTTTATTTTTGGGTAGATTTTGTGCTCAATATGGAAAGTGCACCTTTTTTTAAATTCGTGGGATGCATTTTGCAGGCTGACCGTGTATCTCGAGTAGATAACCACACGAGATTGGGCATTAACAGTGGGCATAGGGTGAAAGAGTTTCATAAGAGAGCAGCTATAGGCAACGCAGTGCGCGGACTTTTCTCTTCGAGCCATAGCAGGCAGGACAGGTATAATGATGTCTGTATCAAAATCATGCTTTTTACATTGTCATTCCAAATTTTTTTTTTAATATTTCTTATTTATTTCACTTTTCATTGTATTATGCAGTATCATTAAAACGCTGAATTTCGTTTCTTTCATTGCAATTTTGAATAGTTGGTTTTATCATCTGTGAAACTAGTGCAACAGAATTTATTCAAAGAATGTAAAGATTTTGTGAAATTGATTATTTTCAGATATTATGTGTATAGAAGGTTCCAGATTTAGCCGTGTTTTAAGATAAAAGATAACAATTATCGGGAATAAAAAAGTCGATCATTTGAATTCATTCACGAACTCAATTTTAACATACTTCGGGAACGTTTATCTTATACTCGATAAATGTCAATTACATTGCATGTTTGCCGATCAATCGCAAATAATATTTGAAATCTCAATTTAGGTGAACCATCGTTTCTTATCGATGAGGATAATAAAAAAGTAAATTTGCTGGATGTGAAAAAATGCAGTGTTAAATAAATATATAATATATTCAGTTTATTTTTTGTCATTTGCATAAACATGTGTTTCATTTATCTTATCACCAGTGTTAGTTTCACGTGGCGTATTTTTTTTAAATAATTGAAATCACTTTGTAACCGAATTCCCAGCCTTGGTAACTTTTTTTTTGTTTCGTTAAAATGAGTTGGCTGTGATTGATGAATTTTCAAATAATTTTCTAGGGGAGGTTTTTGAAAGTTTATACAGTCGTTGATTTCAGTTTGGTTGATAATGTAAAAAATTTGAATGATTATGAATTATTATTTTATGTATCAATTATGAGAAATATTGAATATATTTTGATTTGATACAAAATTATGACGGGTCTTGACACAAAAATTGGCGAATAATCCTTAAATTCCAAAGAAAGTTGACATTTGGAACTTGGAAGGGATTTCAAATATAAAACTAAGGATTGTGATTCTCCAATTAAAAATGCATGCGTGGAAAAACTGTTGAATATTTAAAATAGGTATGGTTATATATCGCTAATATGAAAACATAAAATTATGGAAATAAATATGAAAAATCAGAATGGTATTAAAATTTAAAAAAATTTAAAAAGCTCAAAACAAAAACCTGAACTTTTTTAGTATGTAATTTCTAAAACTTTACCATTGAACTATTATCAATATTTTTCATATGCCTGAAAAAGTTGTATTATTATAAAATAAAGAGAGAGACTTGAAGATTTTTTTTTGCTAAAATTTTAGACTATAATTGATGACTTTGCAATAATTAAAAATTCAAACTTTAAAACAATACATACTATAGAAAATACAAAATAGCAGTAAATTATTTATTAAGTGAAATTAGTTGATGTTAATAATTAAAAACGAATTTTTAAATAAAAAAATTTATATAAAATTAATTTTAAATAAAATTAAAATCTTTTTTCTCTAAATAAAAAAAAAAAAAAAATACATGATCGATCACAGCATTGATTTTTTCTTTGAAAAATGTTGGAAATTTTTTGCAGAGTCGTTGATACACAATCAAGAGTTAATAAAAGTTTGGAAATATGAGCTCCGTGACCACCATCGCTGATGCTTGACATTGTTTTTGTGACCTCGAGTAATTATTTCTAGCATCGATTTTTAAATCATGTACTATCAATTTTACAGGTATGAGACAAGTAGGCAACATTCTTCTAGTGGAACTGGTGGAGTGGGCTTGTCGGGACTGTGTCCAAAATTGGTGCCAAGTACAGGTGTCAGTGGTCAAACCGGAATCAGTTTGGGACACATAGCCTCTCAAGAGGGCTCGAATTCTTGCGGCGTCGTTTCTAATCAGCGACTTCACGGTCTTCATCAAAGAAAACCGATTTCCCAGGCTGGTACTAGCAGCCCCGGTAATAAAAAGGTTTGTTCCATTGACATTGACATCTGTTAAAGTACAAGTACTGTTGAGAATCTTCTGGTAGACCCTAAAACCTGGAAAATACTTGAAAAACAAAAACTGAAAGTTTGAAAATGTTTTAAAAACGGTCTTATTAAAGATTTGGCTACTGACCCATTTTTGGTTCTTCTATATTTTGGTTTTAAGTGATTTTATTTGAAAGAAATTTTAATCTTGCCTTTCCGTTTCTAGTCATTGGCTTCGAATCGTGTTCCAATCAACAAGAAACAGATGTGCACGAGTCAGGCGGAACTCGACGCCGAGTCAAGCGCAAGTAAAAACGGGATTGCCAGTAGCTCACCTTTATCAACAAATAAGAGCCCAAACACTGCTTTAGATAACTCAGATAAGACTTTGCAATTGCCTTCCATTGATCATGAAAATCACAGGCACAGCGACACCGAAGAAGCCATTGTTGCAACGGAAAATCTGGGTAGGTGCCCGTATTAATCGTTTCACTTAAATGAAGATTAAGTTTTTGATTTTTAGTTTGAAAGTATATGATCAGATTTTAAGATTAAACATTTTTTTTTGTGGTCAAGTGGGCGTATGTGGAATAATTTGGCAGAGATTTTAGTAATTATCTTCGAAAGCTGCAAAACGTTTGAGGTATTTTGAATGAAGTTGAATTTTCATGCTTGACTATGCAGCTGAGGCATTTGTAAAAATTTTTAGGAATTTTTTAGAAAGTAATAAATTAATCATTGCAAGTCTGAATTTATTTTTTAGTATGTTTCAACTTTTGAATTCATGCTTGATAAGAAGAACTATTATGTTTTGAATATTTCATTGTATATGCATTTTTTATTTTTTAAAAAATTTTAATATCAGTTCATCAAATATCGAAAAAATATGTGTATTTCAAAAATTTATATTATAAAGTTTTTCAAATTTCTATCATTTTGACATCGAAATCAGTAGGTTTTCCAATACGAATTTTTCAATTTTTTAATCTTTGAATTGTTAGATTCATGAAAAATAAGCTCCTGAAGAATTGCATGTTCTTAATTTTCATATTCTGTTATCTGTGTTCACTCATTCAAATATTAGATTTTTGTAGTTTTTTATTCACTGAATTATCAATGTCTTTTTTTATTTGCTAAAATTTGTAATTCAGCATTGATTTGATTTGATCAAAATAAATTTAAAGTATGAAATAATGTATTTGTCAGAATTCGACTTACAACTTCAGCATTTTTCTTTCTTTTCCAATTTAAATTCAATTTTTTCAGATAGATTTGAATTTAAAAATGATTGAAATTCCACAATAACAGAATTATAATTGATTCTTTGAAATAGGATCGTATTTTTCTGTTTAAATTCATGTACCGAACTGTTTCCAGGTGCAAGTTCACTTCCACCAACGAGAACTTTGTGCAAGGGAAGTAACAGAAAGATGAGCAAAGAGGAAAAGACTGTCGAAAAAATCATGCTACCCGCAAATTCGGATACGAAAAAAAGCGACGAGTTTGCAGATGATCAGGCGGAAAAGATACAATTCGAAGGCCAAGCCGCAAGGAGTACATCAGAAAAAATTATTCAAAGCTTCGAAGCTCCCGTGACTCTGAAAAGTAACGATAAAACGAACGATAATATGACCATTTATAGAAGGAAAGCTTCCGTTTACTCGATGGCAAATAGCGGACCCGACGACGGCGCCAGTCAAAAAAATTCGATTCAAGATGGCGCGGATGGCTCCGAAATTTCCAATGACGTTGCCGCTGAAGAGAATACCCAAGGGGAGAAAAAGACCAAAAGCCAATTGAATTCGAGATTCATAACATCAAAGGTGCAGGGCGAGTCTCTTGATTTCGAGACAAAAGTCTTGGAGAGTCATAAGGACGACGATGAAAACGTGTCGTCGACAATGTACGAAGACGACGGGAACAGCACGAGCATTAGTGACATCGTCGCTACTCAGGCTCTTCACGAGTCTTTGAGTAAATTGGGAAAGGTATGATATGCACGTGATTTATAGAATGGTAGTATGGTATAAGCAGAGCGAAATAATAATAAATAAATAAATAAATATATTTTATAATATGAAATATAATATACAATATAATATATAGTATAAATAAATTAATAAATAATAATAAAGAAAATATTGAATAAATGATATAACTGAAAATATGCACGAAAAAAATGGCATGATATGCTCAAAAAACAAAAAATATGCAATAATAAATGCAAAAAATATCAAAAAGTATCTTCATCTTTATTCCTATTGCAACTGTTAATGATGCATTTCCAGAATTAGATGATCTAATATTGAAAAATTTAAACGATTTTTATATTTTTAATAAATTTTTCAGGAGACAGAACCTTTTTTATGTTTTTATTATTTTAAGACGTAGAACTACGTTTTTCCCCGTGGTATTGAGCTTATGGGGGGAAGGGGTGAATGTCACGAAAATATGTATTTGTGTGTGTGTGTGTGTGTGTGTACAAGGGATATTTTCTAACATTTTGTGATATTTTGTGATGTTCGAGTATGTTAGCATACTCGAGTGCATGCCCGAACACTTCCGAACATACCCGAATGCTTCCAAACCTACCCGAATATTTCCGAGTATACACGAGAATACCCGAACATATCCGAATGCTTCCGAACCTACCCGAATATTTCCGAGCATGCCCGAGAATAACCGAACATACCTGAGAAAAACCGGACATACCTGAGAAAACCGAACAATTCCGAACATACCCGTGAATAACATATCATACCCGAACATACCCGAACATACCCGATTTTAAGCTGTAGTTGATAATATTCAAATGATGATTTTAATTTAATTGCATTATTTGAATTTAATTGATAAAAGTAGTTTTTGAGATAAAACTTGTTACTGGTTGACGTAGTTCTACGTAATGGCACGGACCTTCTGTGTCTCTGCCCAAGTTTTTATTTATCATTTAAACAATATATTTTCTGGATTTCGTACAGTATTCTACAAAGATTTTTAGAATTTCATTCTGTAGTGCTGAAAATTTCAGTGATTTGAGTTAATAAAACTAATAATTCTGAATGTCGTTACTAAACAATATGCAGAATATGTATTATAAGCCAAAATTGCATAAATATGTAAAATAAGCATGCAATACGTTCATGCTTATTTTCAGTCGCTCTGTACATAAAAAATCATCTAATTCTATCAGAATAATAAAAACTTCCATTATTTCAAAATCTGAAAAATATGTAATAAAAAATGCACGAGTATCGAGTATCTTTATTCCTATTGCAACTGGTAATGATGCACTTTTCAATCAAAATACTAAGTCGTTATTAAAAAATATGCAGAATATACATATTTAGCTGAAACTGAGTAAATATGTAAAATAAGTATGCAATATGCAAATGCATATTTTTAGTCACTCTGGATATAATACATAGATGTTTTTGATGTCTTTTCACAATCTCGGTGCAAAAAATATTTTTTTGCAACGGGTTCGAAAGACGTTTTTTTCTCTTGGAAGTTAGTAAAACAGTATTTAGTTTAATGTTCGAGATCGTTGTGATGAACAAATCTTATTTTTTGAAAATTGAAAAAGGTTCCGCCATTGGACGGTATTGAAATTAAGGAGGTCATGAAAGAAGACCCTCAGGCTATGGAAGCGTGCCAAAAAGAAACGTCGCTCCAGGAGGAGGCAGCGACGCACGAGGAGACATCTGATGGCTTCATTGGTCCGCTGCTCGACGAAAATTTCAAAGTCAATGAAAATCTGATGCCAAACAAGATGGGAATGGACGAAGTGAAGAATTTGCTCATGAAGGTCCAAGTACAAGACGTTAAAAAAGACGACGAAGATGGTCCCATAGCTGTTTCTCCGGGCGGACACTTCTTGAAATTCGATGAAGAGATTGGAAGAGGAAGTTTCAAGACTGTATACCGTGGACTTGACACCCATACTGGCGTCGCTGTTGCTTGGTGCGAACTCCAGGTATGAATTTTTTGGTGTACTTTTATACAGTATTTTAAAAAAATGATATTTGAGTAAATTGTTGTTTTTTTCACAAGGTTTTAAAATAATATTTCAAGTAAATATTTTGTATTTCTATTGAAATTGACATTGTATAATCAGAAAAAAAATCGAACGATTGAACAACTACTTGATGAAAAATTTATCCCATCTATGCCCAAGTATAGGTAAGTTGTAAAAATGAAATAATTAATTAACCCGTGTAAACTGTTCGTCATATATAATATGACGACTTATTGAATAATTTTATGTATATTATTAAACGAATGATTTTTAACAAAACGTTAATCGTGCATATACTTGAGTTTTTGATTGTATCCTTTTTATAAGTCTTTGACATTACAAGAGTTTTTGTGGTTTTATGAAAATAGAAAAATTATGTCATTTGGGAAAAAAAGAACTAAAATATATGAATAATTTAAAGGTTTCGGTTAAGACCTTGAATAAATGCACATTGTTTTTGGAAGTATTGGATAATAATGAAATTCATACACTAATTGTGATTCTAGAATTTTATATAAGTAATATTGATTACCTTTATTTTCTTTTCATTTTGTAATAAAAAAATTTTTATTATATTGAGTTATGTATCGAGAATTTTCAGACTTGAAAAAAACTTCACATTTTGAATTTGAGAGAGTTTGAGAACTTCAATTCAATAGTATAAATTTGTAAAACTAGATACAGTTATGGCAGAACTTTTCAAGAACATTGAATCGTCACTGTATATTCAATTTATTATTAGTTAAAGAAAACAAATATTAATATCGGAGAACCATTGATTTTTTTAGAAGTTTTTTCAAATTTCATTTTGTAATGAGTGTGTATCGACTCCGGCCTTTTTTCAGGGCACACTTTGCCAGTAGCTAACGCTGGGAGCGCTCAAATGATTTGCTCCTACTCTCCCCACTCACGATAAACAATCTTTTGGACTCTTTCCTTTAACGTCCCCTCTCACTCGCATAGTTTTCCACTCACTCTGAAGCAGAGATTGGATAAATCAATAAAAATCCTTACTGATAACTATCAGTAGTTGAAGGTATTTTACTTAAAAATATCATTAAATATTAATAAGTTCCCCCACCATTGCTTCAGAGCAGCGTATTCAATAATGAAGTATGGCACTAAATAAACAGTGGTGTATGTAAAATAAAAAAAGTGACATAAAACAATTTTTGGCTTCAACGAAGAATTTTACTTTTTTTAAATTTTTGCACTTTACGGGCATGATTGATCCTATTTCTACATAAATTATTATGTATATCCATGCCTTGTTTAAAAATTTTATATCACGACATTGAAGAATATTTTTGTAATTTTAATTTATGAAAAATGATAATTATATGGTTCAATATTTTTTGATTTAGAAGTGCACATTGGGAATAAAAGCACAGTCAAAAAAAAAAAAATTAAGAAGAAAAGTAACCTTTTCAACTGAAGCCCATACTATTTTTACGTCAATTTTTAGATATATGCTTTGTAAAAAAAAAATTTGATTTCAGATAACCACAGAATACTTTTGTAATTTTTCTACAAGAAAAAAAAATAGGTGATATAATTTTTCTTAATTTAGAAGAGCACATTTGGAATTTTTAAAGGAGCACAGTTATGTGAAAGAAAGTTGAATTAGAAGAAAAGGAACATTTTCCTCTAAAGCCTAAAATTTTTTGATGTCATTTTTAATATTTTTTGTACATTATAGTTTTGCCCAGAGTTTTTCAATTTGCAATAACGTTTAAACTATGAACAAATGAACGATAGAAATTGTCTAACATTCATCTTGAGGCGAAAATAAAGCGATTAAAAAAAAAATTATTTCAATCAGTGATTCAAAACTTATTTTCTTAGTATATGTACACACATAGTGTAATCCCAAGGTAGGATACCACAACGTCGAAACCGTAATGATCAAAGATATTTATGTCCATCTAATTTAATGTCCAAATTTTCTTATTATTTTAGTCTAATTTAAATCTTTGAACAGTGTTTATTATGTTCAAAATTTTGAAAAAATTAAAATACTGAAAATGTTCTAAATAGCCGATAATTTTATAAGTAGACAATATAAATTTTGTATATTGTGATCGTTATGATATTTTTTGGAAAAGCGTATGGTTTTTTTTTAATTTATGAAAAAATTTTTTAAAACTTGAAAGTATTGAAGAATTACGAAAAATTATTTTAGTTACAGAAATTTTAATGAATTTATTCAATTAATATTGTTAAAATATAAAAAAAATGAAAAAGCATCGGGATAATTCTTCAGATTGTTGTTAAGTCTGTAAAATTCGGATCATTTGTTGAATTTCAGATAATGTTAATAAACTTGGGACATCGTGAAAAATTTTTTAATTCCAAAAAATAACAGAAACTGTGTAATATACTACATTTTTAAATATCATACAATGTTTTATCATACAGATACAGTCCAAATTTTTGAAATTGTAAAAATAATTTACAGCATAATATAACTTTGAGAAATGTTAGGTATTTGTTAAAAATTTTAATGATTAGGTTAAACTAGAATTTAAAAATTGATTGATTTTTGCGTAGTATTTTTAGGTATTTCATTTTCATATCATTATCAAGTTTTTTAAACCGTTGCGGTCACACCTCAAAAATTGACTCCAAGAAAATGACTCCAAAATGACTCCAAAAATGACTTGAAAAATGACTTTTAATGAGTATTGAAACTTACTGTTGTATGTTGAAACAACACCAAATGGCGCCACTAGTTCTAATCTAAATCGTTACGAAGAAGGTGCGTAGATACAAAGTTGGCCTGCTGTCCACCGGACCCCATGTGACCGCAACGGGTTAATATCCAAAATTAATCCTCGCACAAAAATGTTATACAATTTTAAAAATTCAATTAAAATTTGGAGTTCTAGAAAATTTCCACAAATTTTGTGAATTGTTAAAAACTACGACAATTTCCAAGAACTACACTTAAAAATACTATCAAAACCTTACTAATAGTTAGTGATATTTCTCCTCAGACTGCTCAATAATCAAACGATCACTACGGACCTCTCTTTCTACCCGTATGTGTCTCGCAGGTGTGGAAAAGAGAGGTCCGTTGATGATCGTTTGATTATTGAGCAGTCTGTTTCTCCTTACTAATAGTTAGTGATATTTCTCCTTACTGATAAATATCAGTAGCGATTGATATTTTTCCCATCCCTACTCTGAAGTGTGCCTCCACAGCAAAGATAGAGAGTCGATGCACACTTAACAAAATTTCTGTCTGCATTTCTTGGGAAAAATAAGGCGTTTTCGACTAAGTATATTTGAAACCTTATCAGAAACAATTAATTATTTTGAGAACAATTTTTGGAACAAAGAGTGACCAATCTTGAAGAAAATATATGAACCTGCAGTTTCCAACAGAGTATAATATTTTTATAGGAAAAAAAGCTGAACAAAGTAGAAAGACTGAGGTTTCGTGAAGAAGCTGAAATGTTGAAAGGTCTTCAACACTCTAACATAGTAAGGTTTTATGACTATTGGGAGGTCACGCTTGACCACCGTAGAAAATATATAGTTCTTGTTACGGAACTCATGACTTCTGGCACCTTGAAAACGTACGTTTTATATACAAAAATATCTTTAAAATCTTTTTAAAAAACGTTACCTGTGAGAAGTTTTTTTTTTGTTTATTTTATAGGTATTTGAGACGTTTCAAAAAAATCAATCCCAAAGTTTTGAAATCCTGGTGCCGGCAAATTCTCAAAGGGTTGAGTTTTCTACACTCGAGGTCGCCTCCCATTATTCATAGGGATTTGAAATGTGACAACATTTTTATCACGGGAACAACCGGTAGCGTGAAAATTGGCGATTTGGGCCTGGCCACGCTGAAGAACCGAAGTTTTGCCAAAAGCGTTATTGGCACCCCGGAATTCATGGCGCCTGAAATGTATGAGGAGCATTACGACGAGTCAGTGGATGTGTATGCTTTTGGAATGTGCATGTTGGAAATGGCCACCAGCGAATACCCGTACTCCGAATGTTCGGGACCGGCACAAATATACAAAAGAGTCGTTTCGGTAATTAATCATTTTATCATGTTTTCATGACAAGCTCAATAACGAAAAATGTACATTTTTTTTTTTTCCAGGGAATCAAGCCCCAAAGCTACGACAAGGTTGAAAATCCTGAAGTTCGCGAAATTATTGAAATGTGCATTCGTTTGAAAAAAGAGGAAAGACCTTTGGTCAAGGATTTGTTGAACCACGAATTTTTCGCCGAAGACTTGGGCCTGAAGTTGGAAATTATTTCGCGCGACACGGCAGTAGCCGAACCAACCTCTAAGGTGGAATTCCGCCTGCGCGTTTCGGATCCGAAGAAACGGGTCAACAAGCACAAGGAAAATGAAGCCATACAGTTCGAATACGACCTTAGGACTGACAATGCCGAAGAGATAGCATCAGCAATGGTGACATCGAGTTTTATCATGGAAGAGGATGCGAAAGTTGTGGCGAAAATGCTGAAATCGCAGGTAACGGCATTACTGCGAGAGCGAGAAGAGCGAAAAGTGAAGGAAGAAAAAGAGCGCCAAGACCGCGAAGCCGAGTCCGCAGAAAGCATACTGCAGAATCAGATGATGTTGCAACAAATGCAGCAGCAACAGCAACAACAACACGTGCAACCAACGCTGACGATAACTATACCAAATCAGGTTCAATTGCAACAACAGATTCAGACCCAGATTCAAACGGCGGTGCAGGCGAACCAGCACGGCATCCAAGCTCAGCAAGTGCAGCTGGTTCAACAGCAGGCTTTGTTGCAACAACAAACATCAGTTGTGCAGCCTCAGCAGGCCCAGCAAATCGCACCGAATTCTCAACAAGCGGTGCAATATCAACCGCAACAGCAGCAACCGCAACAACAATTTCAAATGCAACACGTTACTCCGCAATACCAACAGGCGAACGCGTCACAGTGCTCGACCCCGCAAACGGTTCAAGGGGCCCCCCAGTTTCCTCAGGGGCAGTACGTTCATTTGAATCAAATGGGGGTACAACAACAGATGGGCCAAATGCCGCAGCAGATGCAGATGGCGCACTTGCAACAACAATCCATGCAGTACGCGCAGCCCCAAGTCCAGCACATCCAGCAGATACATCAAAACACGGCCATCAACGCTTCAACCATCCAGGGTCAGAATTTTTATCAGCAAAATGCTACAACCATGACGGCTTATTCGGCACCACCTATGTATCAGACCAATGTTTCAAACGTCATGATGCACGATTATTACGCGCCCAATACGCCAACTCATATGGACATGATTCCCAATCAACCCACGCAGCAGATTTATGCTAACTCTTCGGGTCAGAATCCGGTTTCCAACTCTATGGGCTATATCCAACAGTCGGTGCCTATCCAAAGGTTGGTATAATCAGATTGTACATTGAATATTTGTAAATTATATAATTGATTGGTTTTCATGCTTGAAATTTATATTTGTGACAATGTTAGCGGTTTTAAGATACAGTGTTGTTGTGTGTAAGATTACTATAAGAGTCTAAGTGGCGTGAAAAAATTTTAAAAACAAGTGTAATAAAATGAGTCGATATTTTCTTAAGCAAAATATAAAATTTGAATATGAGGTTCACACCTATAAAATACTAATTTTTTGAATTGATAGTTCCAGCAACATGGGGCAAGTTCAGGGCATGCAAGGCGGCTCATTGACTAACCTTCCGAACACCACATCCATGATAACAAACGGAAGTCACCAGTCCCAAACCCAGCCAAATATAATGATGCAAATGCAGTATCCCCAGACTGGCACTGTTATGCCGACGGCAATGTCCATCGGGCACAATACTAACTTGTTGCCCCAGTCATCGAACAATCTGCAGCAAGGTCAGCCAGTCCTGCAACAACAGCAACAGCCCCAGATGTCAATGCAGCAACAGTCACCTCAGTCTCAGCAGGTTATACAACAACCTCAGACTCATCAGGCCATGCAGCAGCAATCACAAGTGATTCAGCAAGCACCTGTACTGGCTCAACACGTGATACAGCAGCAGCAGCTGCAGCCTCAGCAGAACATCCAGCAGGTGATGCAAGCCCCTCAACAGCAGCCTACGCAAAATTTGATGCAGCAACAGCATGTTATGCAGCCTCCCATGCAGCAACAGCTTGCTCAGCATCAACAATTGCCTCAACAAACGGCTCAGTTGACGCCGCAAACCGTTCCAACAATGCCTCAACAAGCGGCTCAGCATCAACCTCAATTGCCTCAACAACCGGCTCAGCTGACGCCGCAAACCGTTCAGCAAGCGGCTCAGCATCAACCTCAATTGCCTCAACAACCGGCTCAGCATCAACCTCAATTGCCTCAACAACCGGCTCAGCATCAACCTCAATTGCCTCAACAACCGGCTCAGCATCAACCTCAATTGCCTCAGCAAGCGGCTCAGCATCAACCTCAATTGCCTCAACAACCGGCTCAATTGACGCCTCAATCCGTTCCAATGCCGCAGCAAGCGGCTCAGCATCAACCTGCAGCAAGCGGCTCAGTTGGCGCAACAACCAGTTGTATTACAACAGCCAACAGTGCAACCTGTTTCGCAAGTGCAGCAGCAAACCCAGTTGCAGCAACCGCAAAACTTCCATGTCAATGCCGAGGTTGGCGAAATGCCGATGAAAACGGATAATGTTGAGGTCGTGCATTCCCTGGTGCCTGAAAATGCGGCTCCAGTTTCTGTTAACGATGCCAGCCAAGGTGTTGCTTCATCAAATGAGGGGTGAGTTTTATAATCTACGCATTAATTGGAATTATGAGTATTATTACTAACCCAGGATTGCTTGAATGTAGAGTAAACCATGTACATGTATATGGGATAAGTAGATTCTGATTTTTAAGGGGATTTCAATTTTTGGCTCTAAATTGAGCATTACAGAACAAAAGAAAAGCGTATGGCAGTTTATAGTAAAAGTCAATTTGGTTTTTTTATTTTTTCTTTGAGAGGTTTTCCAAATTTTTCTAATAATAAAACTTTACTGCAGAGTAATGAAAGTTTTAATTCAGATATTTTGAAATTGGAGAACTTTATGATCTGAAAATATTAATATTTTTGAGTTTAATTAAAATCAACTATTTTATTGTCCCGATCACTTCTCTTGAAAGTATGTCACTTTATTGACTACGTTATGATCAAAAAGTTTCAACGTTACACATTTTTTATACACCAAATTTGTAGTTTGTTATGATTCATGTTCACAGAATTGGAGAGACGGACAACTCCCAGCAGGTTGACCGGAGCAAAGTTAAAAGATCGGGCACAAAGAGAAAAAAGCCTGCGATAAAGTTGACCGTTTTGTCTGTGATAAATGAAGGACAATCCGTGACCGTTGAATGTCAGCTGGATACGAGCAAACAGAAAACCGTGACATTCAAGTTCGACCGTGATGACATGGTCCCAACGGATATTGCGAACAACTTGGTATGGTTTTCGTTTAGAGTATAAAAATATTCATAAATTTAGAGTAAATTTTGGAATTAAGGAAAAAGAAACTGAATTTTTTTGTGTCAACATTGAATCTGAGAATGAAACAAAAATAAGAAAATGCAACAAATTCGAAAAAAATGTAAAAAAACCCCACAACTCCTTTATCATGTTTGCTTTTCACATTCTTGCTCTGCAATTGACCAAAAGAAAATCGTTTTAAATTTTTCAACAAGCTCCAGCGGAATAAAATGACTGTTTTTGTTAGGTTGCAGAGAATTTGCTACCAGAGTCTCAGTGCGAGACTTTTGTGGAGTTGATCGAAGACATAGTGAAGCAGTTGCGACTAAATCCTTCCCACGCTTTGCCCTTGGTTGCTCATGGTCCACCCGATCCATCAGCTGGGGGCAGTCCAGTTACTAGTCGTAGACCTAGGGAAAGGGATCACAGTCTCGATCCTGCTAAGGTATATTTTGTCTCATATTTCTTTTTTTTTCTAATGGCCATGTTCCGTTTTTTATATGCCGGAAAAATAAAAAATTATCAAGTGAAATTGAAGAGTTTAGTTACGAATTTAGAAAAACGACTGATAGTTTTTTCGAATTTTATTCAATAGATTGATATTTTTGGAGATTAGGTACCGTAATGTCCAAAACATTATGTCCAAGTTATAACGTCCAAACCACAATGTCGAATAAATTATATGATGTCCAAAAAATATTTTAAAACCAAATTGTACCAAATTTAGGAAACATTATTTACATACATAACATGTTTAAGATATGTTTGTGAATAACATTTACAATAGTATAAGCAAGAAATAAAAAAAAAACATGTAAAATGCAAAACTACAAAATTTTTTTCAATTTATGTAAAAAAAAATAGGTACAAGCACAGAAAGTATGTGCTGTAACATAGAACTACGTCAACCAGTAATAAGTTTTATCTGAAAAACTACTTCTGCCAAATAAATATAATTTACTTCGATTAACTTGAAATCATTTAAATATTACCAACTACTGTTTGAAATTATATGTTCGGAACTGTTCGTGTATGTTCGAAAGTACTCAGTTATATTCGGGTATGTTCGGAAATATTCTGGTATTTTCTCAGGTATGTTCTGTATGTTTAAAAAAGTTCGGGGATTTCTTAAAATATTCGGGTATGTTCGGAATTGATCGGGTATGTTCGGAATTGACCGGGTATGTTTGGCATTGATCGGGTATGTTCGGAATTGATCGGGTATGTTCTGAATTATTCGAGAAAATATCATACAAAATCGCTACCCCCAGGACCCCTATCCCTCTATCTCTCAAGATTATTAAAAAAACTTTTTGCTCCCGCCAACGTTTAGTCCAATACTCCAGGGCCAGAACCAGCATAGCTGTACTACTCATTTGCCTACTTCTGCACATTTCTGCTACAGGACATAATCGACATAGCTATACTGCTCATCTCCCAACTTCTACTAACTATTTCTCACTTTCTCTAGGGCCATAACTGGCAAAGCAATATTATTCATCTCTCCACTTCTACTAACTTTTGCTCACTTCTGCTCCAATCCCAGAACAGGTACATAAATATATATATACTAAGGAGGTTTATTACGCATATGAGTGGTATAGCTATGACGGTTATAGCATTGCACTGTAGCAGAAGTTAACAGAAATGGGCAGATTAGTAGTATTGCTATACTGGTTCTGACCCTGGAGCGGGATAGTATGGCTATGCTGGTTCCGGCACTGAAGCAGAAGCGAGCAGAAATAAGCAGCAGTAAGCAGAAATGAGAAAATGAGCAGAAGTGGGCAGATAAGTAGTATATCTATGCTGGGTCTGGCCCTGGAGCATTGGACTACACGTCGGCGGGAGCAAATAGATATTTATGCTACAAGGGAGGAATGGAATAATTCTACGAGCGAGCATTTGGGCACGAGCGGCAGCGAGTGCCCAAGCGCGCGAGTTAAATCACATTCCTCCCATGTAACATACAATATTTTTTTCCAT
>JAPYZL010132187.1:0-17022 GCA_030522825.1 Platygaster orseoliae
CCTCCTCAATCACATATTCCTTGCGGTCTTTGAATAAAGTATTATGTGCGACTAGTGGTCGAAGGAGAATCATTCCACTCGCGTGTTTACCGCTCGCGCAGCAAACTCCACGCTCGTGGAATGTTCTCCTTCTCCAACTAGTCGCACAATATACTATTTTTAATACTTTCCATAGTAAAATTATTAAATAAATCTTGATATTTAACAAATTTTATGTAATGTTACTAACAATTTTTCATTTTAAATTTTGGTGTTAAGTAGAAATAATTTTTTTTATTAACATTTACTTATTTATTTAGTTTAAAACAGTTAATGCGCCACATGGAAAAAAAATATTGTACCTTAAGTTTCAATTTTTAAATTTAATAAAAAAAAAAGTAATTAAAATGAGCGAAAAATTTTTGAGCTGTTTTCTAGCACTGTCAGATCAAAACGACAAACTTAAAATCCATCATTTTATACAAAATTTACGAAAAGTTCCCAAAATTTTATAGAAATGTGAATGGGCACAACAAAATTTCATGTTATTTTTAAAAAAAACTACATGCATTTTCTGTTAAAAAGTCACGCGTTAATATACTATTGTTGCATTTTGATTATTTGCACGAAGATAAAGATTTCAAAATCAACGAAAAGAAACGAATTCCGCGAAAAATTAATCAATACTCAATATTATTATTTAAAAAACGTATCCCAAACACTTTGATTTTAGTAATTATTATTAAACAATAAATATCATCGTTTCAAAAAATATGTCGAAAAGAAAACGTTTTGCCATTGCTTCCTGTAGATCTCGGAATTTTCCAATATAAAAAAAAAAAATTGAATAAAATTGGGTAAACAGAAAGCGTTGAATTTCGAATCATACAGTACCTGGACATATTATTAGGCCAAAGCTTATAAATATAAGTATTTCCTACTCTTTGAATTGTAAGACCGCTAGCAACTATTATCAGTAATTGTATTTTAATACTTATAGTAACATTGTACACACTTCTTAAATTACCTCCCAAGTTTAAACATAGAAGCAGTGTTTGCACTGCTTATAATTTTATTATATATAATATTTAATTAACTGTAATTGAACACATGATAGAATGCCTTGAAATCATGTAATGTAATTTCTTTGCTTATGCTTTGAATTTTTTTAAAAATAATTGTACTATACATATTACATTTATTTATTATAAACATATAAAAATCATGTAATATAATACATGACATTTTATATGCTCTCATTATTCGACAAAAATGTCTAAAACATCCAGGAGTATCATAATTAAAATTGCAAAAAAGTGAATTTCAGTTTTGGGCTGATAATATGGTGATATAATTTTTACATCATAAATTGATAATTATTTCCTTTCAAAACAGATGAAGGCTCGAACCCAGAGCCCGACCCTGACTTCACAGAGTATATGATGGGGGGCAAGTCAGCGAGCGGCAGCTCCGGTAGCGGGGGCGGGGGCATGGGGGACGGCGTCCCCGGGCTCGACCTCTCGGACCCCAAGCAATTGGCCGATTTCGCGCGACCCGGTCACAAACTCAAGGTCAGAAAACCGACGATCGTCGACGGCGTCGAACGCACCATCGCCTGTCCCCACAAAGGTTGCACCAAGATGTTCCGGGACAACAGCGCGATGCGCAAACACCTCCACACCCACGGGCCCCGCGTTCACGTGTGCGCCGAGTGTGGTAAAGCCTTCGTCGAGAGCTCCAAGCTCAAGAGGCACCAGCTCGTGCACACGGGAGAGAAGCCCTTCCAATGTACTTTTGAAGGCTGCGGCAAGAGGTTTAGTCTTGACTTTAATCTTCGCACCCATGTCAGGATTCATACCGGTGACCGACCTTACGTCTGCCCATTTGACGGCTGCAGCAAAAAGTTTGCCCAATCCACCAACCTCAAATCCCACATTTTGACGCACGCGAAGGCTAAGTACGTTGATTTTTAGGTATCTGATGTTATTTATTGGTTGAGGTGTGCTAACATGAATCGAATTTTGAACAGGATATTTTGGAAAGAAAAGCACTCCTGCGAAATTGCAACTTGTGTTACTGTACCATTTTTTTGTAATAAATTACTAAATTATTTATAACATTATAACATTACATTGAGTCTTATGGGTAAAAGCAGTTTTTTTAAGTTTTTAATAAAACCGTGAGCAGGATTGGTCTATATTCAAACCAGTCCTATACTGAATTTCCGGAGTTTTCGTATAGTCTGAATGATTTTGAATCTTGGATCATCAAATTTTAGAAATCTACAAATAAACAAGAAAATCACAAAGATTTTTGAAAAATGCAATGAAACATTTAGAATCTATGAAATTTTGAATTTTTTATCATTCAATTCCAGAAATATATGTAGAAATCTATTAAAATATCAGGACATCCTTCAATTTGTATAAATTCTAAAAAAATACAAAAATTTAACAAAATAGACATTTTTTAATGGACTACTTATACAGTTTCTTTTGTAAGGCGCTTTTTTTCTTAATTCTGATGATTTTTTTTATAAAAAATGTGTAGCAAGTTAACATAGCACTGGAATAATGTAGTGTCTCACTATCAAAAAGTGACTTATAATAGTGCTGAAATAGTATATTACATTACTAATGGAAATCAAAATGAAAAATATCAATATCAGTTCATCTGTTATATTGGAACCATCCGATATTCAATATTGTTTTTTATTATTTTTTCAGTATGCAAACAATTCAGTGAAGGATTTCCTAGTATTTTTATTGATTTCTACATGAACATTTAAAATTTGATTCCATAGGATTTTAAGAATGACAGGTTTTTAGTTATTTTCTTGATTGTTGAGACAATAATTCCTACTTGGATTTCAAGTATTTTTAAAATTTCAAATATTTTTTAGTATTCATGCAAATTTCTTATATTTTCCAAAATTTGTATGAATTCTGGGTAATCTTATGGATTACTGTATATATTTCTAGTAGTTTGTTTTCTAAAATTCAAAAGTTCATCCAACTTTATGTATCTAAATATATGTTTTAGAGATTTTTATCATTTCGTATTTTTCTAGTATTTTCATATTTTTTTGTATTTCTTAGAATTTAAAAAATGTTGTAAATTTTCCTAGATATCCTGGAACTCAAAATTTGCTATATTTAAACTATTTCCATACATTTTTCTGAGAACACTATGTTTTATTGATTTCTTCAATCGATTATGAGCATTTTGAATCATTTAATAAAATTCTATTATTTTTTGAATCTCATAAGATTTTCTAGCAGGTTAAGTTTTTCATTACTTTTATACATTTTCACATAAATTTGTAAAATTCAATGATCAAGGAATAAAAGTTTGATTAAATTTCAGAATTTTCATAGATTATTTTAAATCAGCATTAAAGTACTAATAATAAATTTCTAGGATTTTTGTACTTTTTTGTGTTTATTGAATTTCGTAAGATTTCCTAGTAGGTTTAAAAATTTTTACTATTGTCATGGATTTCTATATAAATTTCTAAAATACAATGCTCTAGAATCCAAACTCTATATTTTTATTATCTTTATAAAACGTTGATAGAACAGTTACTTCATAGATTCTTAGTATTCTTGATATTTATTTTTTTTAATTTTTGTGAATCAAATTTATGATATTGTTTTGATAAGAAGAAAATCATAAGAATATTGCTATGAAAGAATTTTAAATTTTAACAGTTGTTCCTGCAATTATATTTTTGAAAATAACAATTACATACTGTTCTCAATTTTGGCCATGTAACTGACGTTCTGAAATTGAAAAAAATTTCAAAAAAAAAGGAAAGTAATTGATGTTGGGATAAATCATTTGCCTGAATGCTGAATGTTTGAGTTACAAAAAAAATCCAAAAGTGAAGTTCGTCTAATAAACTTGGTTAAATATACGAATATGAATCTAGTTTTTTTTTTTCGTGTTGGAAAAGTTTTTGATGAGATACTTTTTGGTGTTTCAGCTCCCGCAACTCGAGAAATACGATGGGTAGGCAAGTACCGCAGTCTCAGGTACAGCAGCAGCATTACGTGCAAGTAGAAGTAGCGGATGTGGATAACCAGCAATTTATCGTATTTACCGACGAGCCTTGCTAAGTTCCGAGGAACGATGAACAAGGGCTACGCCTGAGATTCGTAAGTTGTCGTTATCCGATCGTTCTCTACCGGCGTAAACAGTGTACATATAAGACTTGATGAAAATAAACAGTAGCGAAAAGACGACTGAGCCGCAGATTTACATTTCGAGTCATTTAAAATTAGGCTCAGCGCCGAGAAAGAAAAACATTCGCGCCATTATTTAATTGCCGAATTTCTGTTTAGAGAAAGGGTTTCGAAGAACATGCGTTGGCACTCGCCCCCTCGTCTCGCGACGATTCACGACTGTATATATATATATTTCTATGTGAATTACAACATTGTATACAGTATATATATTTTGTCAAGTTGAAAGGGAATCCAGATGAGAATTTTTGAGAGGAAGAAAACGATGACGTGTGAAGATTGTAAGGAAGTATTTACATGGACAGCTTAATTTTCTTTTTTAATTACACTGGATACGACATAGCTACATTATGATTGATTTGGTTTTTCTTCCAAAGAAAAGAGTACGGAACTGTAAATATTGGTATAACATGCCGTAGCTATTACATACCTAGGAAATAAGTTGTTTCGTGTTCCGTGATGTGTACTCGATAGATTTGTGCAGAGTTAATTTTCAACAAGGCCCTTGAGTTATATCACCTTGATTATTTTTGTTTACCTTTTTAAAATAAGTTTTAAGCAGGGCTTGGAGATAAATCAGTCCGTCATCGACCTATCGAGATTTTCTCATTTGAATTTTATACGCATTTCATAATGGAGTTTGTTTTTCAACCATCGTCGTCGCGCAAAGCCACGTTCGCATCTTGAAACATAAAAGTGCATCTTGAAATAAACATCGAAAGAAAAATTTGTGGTATTTTCTTTAAACCAAAATAAAAAGACATTCTTTATCGACAAATATTTTTATTCACCTTTTTCAAAAATATACATGTATAAGTACTTACAGCTGTCGGTAAATCACATATGAATCATTTGTAAGAGAAACTTCTTATGATGCGTTGGGTTAAAGACGCCGTAAGAAGTTTCACTTCACTATCAAGTTTTCAAACTTATTGACGCAAAGGTATGGTAAATTCGGTTCTAACATAAAAACTGAAACAACTTATAACGTTAACACCTTAAAGTAATAAAAGCATCTGACAATGAATACTTGATAGTAATGCATTATAAAATTTTTTATTTATATCAAGGACGAAAATCTGATCCTGTATTTTCAAATACAAATTGTGAAACTGGACGTTCAAAAATACTATTTCAAATCCATAAAAATCCGCCAATTCAATTCTGACTTGATTGTAAGAACACTTGATGTCATTGAAAAAGTATATACACCATACTATGTACACAGCGATGCGTTCTCTCAGCTAGACTTGTTGGACATGTTGAGGTCCTTGTCGAGCAAGGCCCTTTTGTCTTCTTTGGAAGACGTTGGCTGCTGGTGTTTTTTACCTCCACCTGGCTTCCTCTTTCCCCTGTTGATGACACCATTTTCCTCGTCCATCATTCGCAGAATCAACGCCTGGTCCGAGCTTTCTACAGGCGCTATTGAAATGTCCCGAACTGCTCGGAATTTACCGCAATTGTTCAGGTGCTCGTTCTCCAGTCGAAAGAAGTTCCATATGAAACGCCTGTTGACGCGAGAAGTAAATATTAGATTCTAGTAAGTAATTTAAACAGTGTTGCTTAATAATGAAATTCACCTGAAAACCTCCAAGGGCGCCATAATGGAAATCATGAGGTCCTCAGGAATGCCGTAGTATTTGATTAGGGTATGAGTAAGAATCCAGGAAAATCTCAAAACGAAGTCCTCCACAATCGCGAAATAATAAAAGCCCTGAAATTTGGGAAAATGAAGGATGTGAGTTTCATTTTCTTGTGATTGACGGTTTATATACTACCTACAGCTGAGGAGTAAACGACTTCTTCGCGAAGGAACTTGTTGTCACCGGCGTTGCTGTCCAAGAGGCCCCAGTCCATCCTGATGTCCCAGGTGTAGGAGTAGATGGAATTGACGAAGCAACTTATTAACCAAAACCAGAAAAAGGGGTTCTCCCACTGGCTCTCATAGTCGCCTGCAATGTTGATAGAGCCATTGGAGTATAATGAACAAAATAAATTGTGAGGAGATGTAACAAATACATAAATATGGAATAAATAAATAAAAAGAACTAGTAACTTCTACCTTGACCACGGCGAAGCAGAGTCGCAGACAGGACAACGAGAAAAGTAGTGGAGTATTTCCCGGCGTTGGCGAGGTGAGGAAAAGCCTCCTTGGAGTCTCGGTATCGACGCACGCACTGGGCGAAGCGGAACCAAGCGGGCAGGCAGTTGATGAGGGGCCGGAGTATGAGGCCCTGGAGGGTGCTGTCGTTCCAGCCTGAGGAGGCCGAAATCGCAGCCTGGCTCGAACTGTCGAGCCAGTTGCCGTTGCTCGCGTAGAAGAAGGCCAGGAAGTGAAAATCCATGAAGGCCGTGGTCAAGCTGTTCATCTGATCAGCTAGCCAGAAGTCGGCGAAGTTGACGTAAGCGAATGGCGCTATGAGGACCCTCCACTGGAAATAGTAGTTTACTTGTTAATTTTCGAAGGTTGACATGTATTCTATTTTTTCTCGCATTTATACGAAAATTGGTCATTTAGAGTTAATATTTTGCGTCGAAAATTGGCGTTTCTCAGGCAAATGATGCAACACGCGCAGTGAATTTTTGAATTAACGACGAGAAGTCCGCCATGTTGGATTCTAGAACTCGCTCACTTGAGCTTGTCACAACAATTGTTTTCGGATCAGTTTCCACGTCATTGGATTACAAGAAAATGTCATGTAATAGGAACTTTACATGGAATTCAACTGTAATAGTGAGTATCTTTCGAGAAAATTTTGCGAAAGTGCTTTTATGAAACCACCATTCGTCATTGCCTGGGAAACGGCAATTTTTGGGAAAATTCGGGAAAAACCTATGATGCCCAATAAATGAAAATTAAATGTAGAAAACTTACAACAATTCGAAGAAGCCAGAAACGAGCCTCGTGACGGAAAACGCGCAAGGGGTTGAGAAGGAAAGCGAGCATGAGGGCGACGAGGGCCAGAGGATTGACGAAAGGTGGTATGCTGAGGCTGGCGCTGTAGAGGAAGCTAAGGAAACTCAGGGTCCAAACTACGCCCAGGACGGCAGCGAGTTCCATGAGGTGCTGCTCCGAGAGGTGATTCCGGGGGTCGAGCTCGAAGATGAGCACGTGGTTCACTCCGGAAGAGCGCCATCCGTATATATTTACCCCGATGAGGAAGATGAACTGGACCATGAGCAGCGGACCACGGTACAACTGAAACGCCAGCTTCAGGTCCTTGCCACCATCGTGGAATATTGCTGAAAGCCAACCGTAGGAGAAGAAATCACAACCAAATTCGAGTGCAAACGCGTATGCAGAAATTTTCCAGAAAATCCGGAAATTTGAAAATTTTTTCGATTTGAGGTTTTTCATAGAAAAGTGTTCATTATATAATTTTCCATTCTTTGAAAATAAATGAAATTTGAGGTCGCTGAGTACGAAAATATCAATCAATTATTTTTCCAAAGAAGCGTTATCGAGAAACAAACAAAAACGTGTTTTCGTTCTCAAACTGCTTTCAAACATGTCTATTGTACACCTTGTACTGCGTCTTTTTATTGCACTATAAATAATAAAAGATAAAACGTCACATAATAATTTAAGTTTTAATCCTTGATTCGCTTTATTCTGAATTATTTAAAATGAGTCCACACTTTTTATTGACTTTCGTTTTTGAGCCGCCCCAAAACGAATTTCTGGATGAGGACATGTTCAAGTGACTCATTACACTGCTACAAAAAAAAAAAAAAAAAAATAACGAAATCACTTTCAAGTGACATAGTGTGCGTTGTAGATCTTTATGAGTACATCATGAAAATGTGTTTCGAAATTGTCTAACACCCCCAAATTTTCAAGTTATTGTTTAAAAACCGTTTTTCCTGTACTCCGCGCACTTAAACAACTGTAACTCCGTCAATTTTCGACCGATTTTCAATTGCCATACGGTTTTGAAAACTATAAACATTCAGCTTTCAAAATATACAGGGTGTCCCAAGTAAAGTGTGACAGCCGAAAACCATAGATTCCTTATAAAAATCTTAGACTTTTTTTCATTTGCCGTTTTTTATAAAACTCAAAATTTTAAAAGTTATTTAAGCCGAAAATTTTAATATATACCCTTGATCGACAAGTAGGAGTCAAATTCACGAACTAAACTTTTCGCAAATTTTCTTTATATTTTTCTAAGTAAAAACGTCCTTTGCCACTTTTTACAAAACTCAAAATCAAAAAAGATATTCGAGTTGAAAGTTTCAACCAATCAGATTTCTAACTCGAATATCTTTTCGGATTTTGAGTTTTGTTAAAAGTGGAAAAGGACTTTTTTACTCAGAAAAATATGAAGAAAATTTGGGTAAAGTTTGGTCCGTGAATTTGGCCCTCACTTGTCGATAGAGGACATTTATTTTTAAAATTTTTGGCTCAAATAACTTTTTAAATTTTGAGTTTTTTAAAAAATGGCAAAGGAAAAAAAGTCTTAGATTTTCATAAGGAATCTATGGTTTTCGCTGTCACACTTTACTTGGGACACCCTGTATATATCATTATTTATAATTTATCCAGAATATTCTGGACTTTTTATAAAAGTTATCTAAGATTTACCCATTTTTTCACATTTTGTACAGTTTGATGTCTTTTTTATGTAACAAATAGTGAAAAACATTCACTTTATTACAGTAATTATCAAAGTATCTATCTTAATTCAAATATGCTATGGGTTATCAAAATCGGTTGAAAAATGTTCAAGTTACAACGTTTTTTGTAAACAGGAAAATTTGACTCTCATCATGATGTGGATGTCATGCCATATCAGGATTGTGCATATGATTTCAGTATATCATTACCATCGTATGATTCATGATGATTGATTCGAAGTGTCCTTATATCATCCATTATGTAAATAATGGAAAAATAATTTATAAGAAATAGTTTTTCGATAACTATCGATGAATGGATTGATCAGAGGATTAAAATATTGTAAAAGTACCCACATGAAAGAACTACGGCGATGAATAGCACGACGAAGCTCCCGGAGAAGAGGCCGACCTTGAAAGTGGTCCAGGGGCTCTGATGCTCGCCGAGAGGAGGCACCCTCAGGCGCTTCATGGCCCGCTGACGGTCCCCGCCCTCGAGGCCGTTCGTCACCGCCGATTCTGTTTCTTGTATTAATCGGTTCGTGTCTTTGGACGTGTAAAAATGTGACGTTTCCACCGACTCCACGCGCCATTTTGACCCAGCGTCGACTAGTAAGAGCTGCAAAAACGAGTTCATTTAGAAGCAGAATTTAGTTGTGATACTTCTAAATAATTCGTTACTAACACAGTTCAACAAAAAAAAAAAGCTCGGTAAATTTTTGCAAAAATGTATGTATGGTTTTTCAATTGAAATATTTATTATTGTAAAGAACTGGAAAAACTGAACTAAATTTTCAAAATCCTTTTGGGATTTGTTTTTCGATGACCGAAGGTATCCATTTTTACAAAAATTTACCAAGCATTTTCCCAAAAGGCAAATTTTGTTGAACTGTGTTATTCTTTTTCTTTCAATGACTTTTGAAATGATGAATTATCATTTCTATCTTAAACATGAGGTTTCAGGTGTTTTATGTTCACTTGAATTACCTTGTCGTGCTTCTTGAGGATTTTTCGGAAACCAGTGTAATTGAGGTTTTGGTAATTTTGGAGGAGAATTAGGGAGAGGTAAAACTCAGAAAATGCCAGTTTGAGTTCCCGTAGTTTCCGTGATGTAATATGGGGCTTAACTGTCGATCTTCCTTTGGCGCCGCTGTTTTTTCCACCTTGTTGCGCTTCGAGTGCGATTTTTAATTCACTTTGAAGTGCTGCGAATTTTCGTGTTGCTTCTGCCATTTTTTCTAAAAAAAAGGACGGAAAGTGGAATGTTTCAAGGCTTTGTTGAGAACAAATTATCAAGTGATGTTCGAATTCTGAACGTGTGGAATTTAGAAACAGTTCATTAAATTTTTTAGGAGTGTCTGAATATATGGATGAAAAATATCAAGTTTCTCTGGTACTCAATTTTGTGGGTTACTGGATCATAAATTTCAGAATAGTAAATTTGAATACTCATAGAAAATAGGGTTGTCTACATACATCGAATAATCGATATCGATATTAATCGTCTGCTCACGCACAACCGATATCCATATCGATTAATCGTGCGCTAAAAAATCTATTTTCCGATATATCGCCGGATCTAAAATTTACTCGATATTCGATGATATTTATTTACATGCATTAAATAATCGATATAGATATTGAATAATCGTGTAGTAAAAAATCGATTTTCCGATATATCGATTATTTGATGTGTAAGATTTAAAAAAACCTAGAAAGGTAGCGATTAATAATAGATTAAATCGATATTAGATTATATCGGAACACCAAAAGAAATAATCGTATATCGATTCAATCGGGTAGGCAAAAATCATCGAAAATTAATCGATATTTGAAACAAGAAAATCGATTTTTCGATTAATCGATTTTATATCGACAACCCTATAGGAAAAGACTTTTGTAAACAATTTCAACATTTTTTTAAAAAAAATATCTGAATCCCATACATTCATTTAATAAACTGCATAATTTTTTCTTCTTTTTATAGTTTGAAAAAAAATTATTTATAAATATTTAATAAATATTATCCAATGTAACCAACTGTTTCTCTATTTTATCTTAGTTCGAAGTGAAAAACAATTTTTGTAAAATTCGTTAACTTCTTAAACGTTTGGAACTTAAGACACGTGAATAACTAAAGATTCCTTGAACAAGTTTTTGTTTATTTTTCGAATTTTTTAGTATTAACATTTGTTAGATTTTAAACTATTATTTTTTCTATCATGTACTTACAATAATTAGAATATTATTCAGAATTATTTAATTATTCTTGTTCCCATCATTCTTGTTATTTATATAATTCTATATTCTGGCAGTTCTTAAGATTACAAAAAAATATTTCCCATTATTTGTATTTTTGAAGGCCATTTAAATTTTTGGCTCTAACTGATCCCAATATCTAAATAAAAATTCTATCAGAGTAGAAAGCGTTTATTTTCTTGAGTTTTCAATCGTAGAATGTGATTTTTTGTATATAAATATTATTTTCATTTTTTAAATAGAATTTCGAATTTTTTCAGTATTTAAAAATGAAGTAATTTTAAAACTCTAATTTTATAATTACGAATTGAAAATTTTTCATATTTGAATGAATAACTAAAAATCCCTAGAACAAGTTTTTTGTTTATTTAAGAAAATATTTTGATATTTGTTGGATTTCAATCTATTAGTTTTTTTATTATCATACGCTTAAATAATTAGAATATTATTTAGAACTCAGAATTATTTCATTGAGTTTTTTCCCATAAGTTTTTTCATTTATATTATTCTACATTCTGGCAGTTTTTCAGATATAAAAAAAAAATTTCCATTATTCATATTTTTAAGTGTCATTCAAATTTTTGGGTGAAACTGATCCCAATATCTAATTAAAATTCAACCAAAGTAAAATATTTTAATTTTCTTGAGTTCTCAATCGCAAAATGTGAATTTTGTTTATAATAAGATTTTTTATTTTGTTTTTAAATTTGAACATTAATATTTAAATTATTCATAAATGAAGTAATTTTGAAATTCTAATTCTACAGTTCCAGATCAAAAGTTTCTCATATTTGAACAAATAACTATAAATATTGTCTAACAAGTTTATTGTTTATTTTTCAAATTTATTGGTATTAGTATTTGTTAGATTTTAATCTATTAGTTATTTTTCCTACAATGCGCTTACAATTATTAGAATTTTTTTCATAATTCATTATTTTTCTCCATTGTGGCAGCAATCAAGATTTTAAAAAAATGTCACTTATTTCTTTTTAATTTATTTTTTAGAGTCATTCAAATTTTTGGCTAAAACTAATCCAAATATCTAATTAAAAATCTACTAGAGTAAAATGTGTTGATTTTCTTGAGTTTTCAATCGCAGAATGTGATTTTTTTTGTATATTAATATTATTTTCAAATAAGATTATTAATATTTCAAATATTTAAAAATGAGGTAATTTTATAACTCTAATTCTATAATCCCAGGGAAAATTTTTTATATTTGAATAAATAACTAAAGATTCTTAGAACAAGTTTTTTGTTTATTTCAAAAAATATTTTGCTATTAGATATTCATCTATTATTTTTTTCTTTTCATCATATGCCTAATAAATAAAATATTATTTGGAATTCAGAATTATTTAATTGCGTTTGTTCCCATCAGTTTTTTTATTTATATTATTTTTCATTGTGGCAGTTCTCAAGATTAAAAAAAAATTTCTTATTATTTGTATGTGTAAGTGTCATTCAAATTTTTGGCTGAAAGTAATCCAAATATCTAATGAAAAATTCTACTATAGTAAAATATGTTGATTTTCTTGAGTTTTCAATTCTTTGGTATTCAGGCATAACCGAATAAGTCCATTTTGCTATAAGGCTCAAAATTTATTCCCAATATAATGTAAAATGAGCCTTATGGCAAAGTGGACTTATTCGGTTATGCCGGTACACCACAGAATTGTAAAATGTGCTTTATTTTTATACTGATATTATTTTTCATCTATTTTTAAATTATAATATTACTATTTAAAGTATTTTGAAACTAATACTACGATTCCAGATCGAAAGTTTCTCACATTTAATTTAATAAATAAATATTCTTTAACACGTTTTTTATTTATTTTTTTTTGATTAATATCTGTTAATAATATTACTATTTGTTAGATTTCAATCTATTAGTTATTTCTCCTATTATGTGCTTACAATAATTAAAATATTTTTCATAATTCATTATTCTTGCTTCTAGCTTATTCCTATCAGTCTTGTTATTTATCTAATTTATATTATTTTACATTCTGGCACATTTCTCAAGATAAAAAAAAATATATCCCATTATTTGTATTTTTAGGTGTCATATTGAAATTTTGGGCTAAAACTAATCACAATATTTAATAAAAATTATACCAGAATAGAACGTGTTGATTTTCTTAAGTTCTCCGTCGCAGTACGTGAAAAACTGTTCATCGAAGGAAGCCAAGTGCCTCGAAATAATTTCAGGCTCGACACTTTCAGCAGATGGGGCCTCCTCCACGGCCTTATACAACATCTGTTTCATTTCCTGCCAAAAAAACAACAATAAAATAAAACTTTTGGCAACTTTTCCCAAATTATTTCCAATTCATTACCTCATAACTAATATATTGTTTACGCCATTCAGGCGTTATGTGCGCTGACAAGTGCTCGGCGAACTTCATATTTTTCTGGCACTGCAAAATTACACATTTTTCAGATAATAAACAAACCCTTTTTCCCCCACGACTCGCATTATTTACCTTTGTCTAAGTCCACGAGTTATAGTTATTAATACTTGAGCAAAATTGACAGTCGAAAATTCGTCCTTTACGACATTATCACCATTTTTATCACATCGTTTACTTTGGATCTATGCTTGATGCGAAAACTGGTGAGTTGTCAATATATTATTTGGGATTGTTTGGGATCGTTGACTCGCATTATGACAGCCAATGACAGCATTTTTAACACATGATATCTGTCAAACGAGCACGTGATACACGTATTCACAAACTCGCACAGATTCTAGAAACGTGCAAAAATCATATGGTGTGATTCCGCCAATCGACGCCATTTTGATTTTCAAATCTCGTGCTTTAACGGTTTCCCCGTTAAACTAGAAATATTCGATTAAGTAATTAAGTAATATTTTAATTTATTTTATTTCGAACAAAAATCGCTCCCAACAAAATTCTGCGAATGTGAAAAACGGTCCTATAAAATTTCTGGAAATCATTTCTCGAAAAGAATCCTTTTAGTTATTGTGAATCGACGCCATTTTGATTTTCGAATCTCCCAATCGCGAAAAAAAAATTCTGTAAGATTCTTTTCGAAAAATGATTTACATAAATTTCATAGGGCCGTTTTAGACATTCGCAAAATTTTTTGGAGTTATTTACTTTCGAAATAAAATTATAATTATTAATATACCCAATCGAATAGATTTTAATGATCGACGCCATTTTGATTTTCAAAGCTTGCTTTAGAATCACTTCGCAATATCGCAAAAAAAAGTCTGTAAGATTATTTTCGAGAAAGTATTTCCAGAAATTTCATAGGACCGTTTTCCACATTCGCAGAATTTTTTTTTAATAAAATTAATAATAATATTACCTAATCGAATATTCCTAGAAAAATCAGAAAATTTTCGAATTGGCGGAGAAAACTTTACCCAATTTTCTTAATTTTGGAGTTGCAGTAAAAAATGCATGAAACATTTTCATAGAATAATTTTAATACATTTATATAACTTTACATATATGATGCATGTACTTAAAGGATTCTTGGAATGTATATAAATATTACAATAATATTAAACTAAAATATATATCAAGAAAACATGCTGTTATGAAGATTTTCTATGTCAATTTCTCGTTCCTTCTCTCGTTTTTTAGCAATTTTGTAAGCTTCATAATCTGGGTCATCCGTGGGTAGTTCAAATCGACATAGAGGACATGAATTAGTCTGTAAAAAAAATACATTGGAAATTATACACCGGAATAATGAACAAAACACAGTGAAAATAAGAGAAAAAAAGCTTTTACGATTTAAAAATCTTACAATTTATTTATATAAAACTAAAATAAAAAGCAAAAAATGGTCAAAGTCGAGAAATGTATACTGAGTTTTTCTTTCTGGATCAATGTATGTAAAATATTAAAATTAATAAATTATGAACAAATAACAAAACGGAATTTTCATTGAAAAAATGAAAATTGAAGTTGTGTTATTTGTTAATAATTGTATTTGCTTTTTGATTTTGATATACTCAAAGATTAAAACGCTTAAAAAGTGAAATAAATTTGACGATTAAATAAATTATAGGAAGAATACATTTAATGAAAATTATTGTGGAATTTCAAAGGGTAGGACACCACAATGTCCAAACCGTAATGACCAAAGATTTTTATGTCCATCTAATTTAACGTCCAAATTTTCTTATTTTTAGTCTAACTTTAAATTTTGAATGGTTTATATTATGTTTATAATTTTTAAAATTCAAAAAATTAAAAAACCACAAATTTTCTAAATTGTGATCATTATAGTATTATTTTGGAAAAAGGTATGGTTTTTTTTTAATTTTATGAAAAAATTTCAAAAACTTGAAAGTATTGAAATATTACTAAAAATTATTATAAGTTATAAAAGTTTTAATGAATTTTTTTCGATTATCATTATTAAAATGATAAGAAAATGAATAAACATTGGAATAATTTTCAAGATTGTTGTAAATTCTATGAATAATTTGTTGAATTTCAGAAATGTTAATAAATTTTGTACATCATGAAAAAAATTTTTTTTTTTCAAAAAAAAGTTCATTTAACTTAGGATTTTTACCTTTTCCAACCAAGGCAAAATACATTCCTTGTGAAAAGAATGTTTACATGGCAGAGTTTTTGCTACAGAGCCCAACTCGAAAAATTTCAGACAAACTGGGCATTGTTTATTGCTTTCAGATATTTTGTCATCCTCTAATTTTTCCACAGCCTCTTTAGATGCTCGAGGTGGTAAATTATGTGGGTGCTGGGATAATTCCCAAATTCCCATATCGCGTAAAAAACGAGCCATTTGTAACTCAAAATTTGGGGCTTCCCCTTCTCTCCATCCCATTTCTTGGAAATAATCTGACATTTCTAATTTGTCGTATCTGCAATGAATAATTATTACTTGCAAGAGACTAATGAAAATTTTTATATTTTTTCACATTATTGATATATAATTACTCTAGTAACTGTGATTTTTATAAATCAATTTTTATAAAAACAGTTTTATAAAAAATTTTACTTTTGTAAATCAAAGTTTATAAAGTTTCATACTTTGTAAACAATGTTATAAAAGTTTTATAAAAATAAAATTTTTTATAACACTGTTTTCATAAAAATCAAAATTTTCCATAAAAACAGTTTTATGGAACTGACATGTTTTAAAAAAGTTTTTATAAAATCAGTTTATAGAAAACAGACTTTTTTTATAAAGATTTTTATAAAAATCACAGTTACTAGGGTAATAATTATCAAAATATTGATTTAAAAATTTTGTAATAAATGTGTCAACAATATAAACAGTGTTATTTGGAACAAAAAATTATAGTTATTTTTATTTTATCGGATTCAAAATGTTAGTTACATTACTGTTTCGAAAAATAATAAATAATCAACTTCAGTATCTTGATTTTCAAAAAAAAATGAAGAATGTCGATTTCACTTCAATTTTGGATATATGTGGACTTCCTTGTTCGTTCAAATACAATTTAAATCACTGGTAAACACTCAATAAATGAAATGTCACTATTGAATCTGTCAAAAAATTAGACGAAAGTGCACACAAAATTGCAACAAAATTGCACAAAATGTCCAATCATTGTTGTGTACCTGCTAGGGATGGGCGATATAATATCGATAATTAGGATTATCGATATGTGGTATTCAAATATCGATATTTTTTCATCGATATCTGATTAACCGATAAATCATGATATCGATATTTAGGCAGGGACGATATGTAAATATCGAAATTATGCTTTAGATAAATACTACCAACAGTCCAAAGCAAATTTGAGTTGACGAGTTGACTCGAGAATAGGTATTCTTGCCGAAAAAATGGGTGGGTGTAATTTGGGGAACTTTCTAAATTGGGGAACTATCGAAGTTCAAGTATGGCCGCGAGCGGGAAATTCAAATTTTCGTGTTAA
>JAPYZL010132198.1:0-35997 GCA_030522825.1 Platygaster orseoliae
TTGAATAAAGTATTATGTGCGACTAGTTGGAGAAGGAGAATCATTCCACTCGCGTGTTTACCGCTCTCGCTACGCTCGCGCGGCAAACTCCACGCTCGTAGAATGTTCTCTTTCTCCAACTAGTCGCACAATATACTATTAAACGACTTTGTAAATTGTAGATAATAAAGTTCACTTTTTGATTTCCCGGAGCCAAGTATTCAGTGAATAGATGAGTCAATAATCTCTTACACCATAACATTTTTTACTTTATCACATTCAACTTTTGACCTAAACCCAAAATAATATTTAACGAAATTCTCTCTTTAACGTTCACAAAGAGAAAATAATATAATAATTGTTACAATACTATATTGCACTTTTTGCTAGGTATTTATTGCAGTATTTGTCATAATGTATAGTAAATATTGTCAAACTATACTTTATTAGTAAGAATATATTAGTTTGTAAGAACTCCTATGTACATTGCGTTTTAGTAAAAAACGTTTGTATCGTTCTTTTCGCTTAATTTTTTTGTACTCTCTACTATATGATATTGTAATACGATACCATATTGGAAAAAGTTCAAAATATATTGTGGATTCACCAATATGATATGAATTTTTGCGATGCATGTAACTACTTATATATATATATAATACTTTCATTACTTTATCAAAAAATCTAATAAGAACTAAAAAACATAAATTGATAAATGTAAAATATTTTATCCGATGTTTCACTATGCACGGATTTTAAATCCGATGTTAATTACTATTTTAGTAAAAATTACCTTGTGGTACAGTTTTCATTCTGTAGATTTCAAATTTTCCGAAATACTTTAGTGAAAATTAGCATTCATTTTGTAATTATTAAATTATAACAATTTTCATTGTACAATATTGTAAATAGTGAAATGAAAATGTGAAAATTTGTAATCATATGTACTATTTACCATATATACAACTGAAAGTACTTGATTTTTTCTCATATCAGTGCACTATAAATAATATCATAACAAATTAAATTTGACGATATTGGTAAATTATTTTATGTGATATCGGTTGGTTCAAATGACTAACGTCATAAATTTTACAATTGTATAAATCGTCAAGATAACAAATAATGTTTCCGAAATTAATTAAAACGTTCAAAGAAATAGAAAGAAATTGTGCATTCAATAACATTACTTGTGAACATCATCTTAAACAACGACAAATCGCTTTCCCACCAAATTCCATAATTAGTATCAATCATAATTATTTATACAATAATTCGAATGATCAAAAGAATGTTTTTTTACTGTAAAAATATAATGAACAATGATTATATTAACTTTTTTGAACAATTGCTTTTACATAAATATACTGCTGACGCGGAATTAAAAGAAAAAATTATTCTTCAAAAAAATATTCTCACTTTAATATACAGAGTGAAGTTTATATGAATAAATACAATTAAAAAAAAAATGTTTTAAGTTGCATTGAGGATAGAAACATTTTTTTTTATTGATACCTTCTATACGTTTTGTGTAAATACTGTCAAATTCGATTTACCTAGCTTTTCAGGGATGTAACTCTTAAATGATGCTTTAAATGGTAGTTTGCTAACATTGTCTATTAAAATGCCATAACTATTATAACAAATGAAGAAAAAAAATCGACCATGAACATTTGATTTTTTTTTCATTTGAACATTTTTGAAATGATATTCAACTCTTATAATATGTACGAAAAATTAAGTGTACAATGACTTTTGCGCAGCAGCACATTTTTAAAAATAATTTGTTTTTTTTTCCATGAAAAATTGTATGAAATTTTCATCCATTTCATGAATTTATCTTTTGATTTTGCAATACTTGACATACCTTTGAAAAAACATGTTTATATTGTAAGAAAGAAATTTTTTCGTAAAAATAAGACCATCAAGTAAATAACATAAAAAAATAATAATTAACACGAGTATTTTGAAATCAGTATTTTTTCAGAGTGATAACTTCTTCCATATCTTTTTTAACTACTTGGTACATTAATTTATGTTTATAATTACTGGTGATACTTTCAATTATTCCATACAAAATTCCTCCTTCGAACTTCCAAGTTGCAGGATTTTTCAACCGAACTTGGCACCTGAAATTTCTCGACTGATGAAACGTCGAACAATAATATTAGAAAACTATATTTTACGTTTAACCATATTATTTTTGTATCTGCACGCGACACGTGCGCCATAACGTGGGAACAAGAGACGTACTCGTAGGGAGATAATTTCATTGGAAACCGCGCCTTGCAGCGCTTTAGCGCCAGCGAATGCAAATTACCTTGGACACGAGCCAGAAGAATCTGGCCATTGAGATGTTATACGGTCTTCCGTGAACACGCAACTTGGCTTCTCCATACAGTTTAGGATGATCTTCAAAACGAGGTTTAGGCTCGAAATAAGTTCTTAGTTCTTCAATAACACAAAAATCAACTGCAAATAAATGAAGGAATAACATGGATTTTCCATTTATGACTACGATTCCAAAACAGGTCAAAAACGTCATGTAAGAGAATAAATTTAGAATCGTTTAATTACGTTGACGAATTTACGTACATTTTATATGTAAATCGTGTTCTGAAATGACCGAAATTCAGAAAAAAAATTTAGTTAGAAAAAATTAAATTAAAATAATGAATTTATTTGAAATAATGAAAAGTTTTATGAATAAAAAATTAATTATTTTTTAATTTAATTAAAAAATGCCCGTTTGGATAACGGATATCGAAAAATATTATTATGTATGACTATATTGTTAAAATTTTTTTTTACATATTTGTTCAATTAAACTTTTCCTAATCTTCATATACTTTTTCAATCATCGAAGTCTAGAAGCGAATTAATTCCAAATATTGCCTAACAATACCGATTTTTTAAGTTCTGAATTGCCTTGTATTGTCCTTTCACTCTTGAGCAACATAAACTAGAAAAAAAATCAGGGTGATTTTTCTAATGGCCCGTTTAAATTGCTCTGTTGCAAATGAATTTTCGGATGCCGAGAGAAAGGCAAACATTACATCCCAAATATTTGGCGAGTCAAGTGCAGAGGCCAGCCAAAGTTTCTATTTAATGAAGCGCGTCAGATTTGAATATTTATCCCTCGAACTCGTAGAATCGTTGCTCGTATTTTATTGCTCATTGAAGATATTCGCAATATCTGGAAACAAAGGCTACATATTCAGTTAATGGAATTTATTGTAGAAAACAAGAGATCACGGCTGGATTCGAATTTGTGAAAACGTTGGTTAATGAAATGTGAATAGACGTCTGTTTTGCAAATTTTTATGGAAAGCTGCAAAGTGTTTTTTATCAATGATAAACTTGTTATTTCATTAATGAGAATTCATTATAATTTGTAATTGTCAATAAAAAACTTAATAACTATTATAAATAATGAACGAAGTAATTGATTATGTTGCAGCATCACATAAAATTGAGACATGGGAGGCACAGAAGGCAGCACGGGGATGGCTATCTCCCCACGAGTTTCGTGTTGGACACGGAGGATCCTGAACGGGGCAACTGGGGACCCTGGTCGGCGCCGAGTTCCTGCTCTCGTTCCTGCGGTGGCGGTGTCGCTTACCAAACACGCGAATGCCGGGACATGGAGTAAGTTGCTAGCAAACTCATTTCACGCTTGTTCATTTTGCTCTTGTTCCAAACGCAAATCGCGTTTACTCTTTCAGCGGCCTCAGAATTTTCAGCATTTTATGTTAACTTTATCAGAGCTCGACCTCGTAATGCTTTTCCACTGTGCCGCTCGGAGAATCGCGCGAACTTGGCTCAAGCATTTTCGAATACGGTTAAACTTTGGCGACGTGTGCTAACAAAAGTTTCTTTTTCGTGCTAGAACAAGTTTTCGTCGGTTGGAAGATCAGGGGTTTTCTAACTTCCCGAAAAAGTCATGTGATTTGTGGGTATGATGGAGTATTTAGAAGATTGTTGGGATTGTTGGGGTGTATGATTTTTGGTGGAAAAATTGTTGTGTTGTTGTGGTGTTTAAGTGACGATGGAAATTATTTTTAGAAATTGACATTTACTTATTAGAAGGAGAAATTCAATAATTACTTCGATCAAAAGTAATTAAAATTATTATTACTTTCCATCGTAGTGATTACACTGTATAACAAAATTTAAGTTTGGAAAAGTTAATGAGCTTTCATTAGCAAAATTCGATAGTACATGGCCCCGAACGCATATATGTCGGAGCATTTTCGAAAAATAGCTCTTGTTTACGCGTGATAAATTATTAAAAATTCTAAATTAAAAATCGTACAACTCCCTCAATTTTCATTCGATTTCAAAAACGAAAACAGGAAAATCGCTCTTTCAAATTGGGGAACCTATTTCTGCTGAAAAATTTGCGGAAATTTGCAATTTTTTGCAATATTTTCGCAATTTTTTGCATCTATTTGAAAGTTTGCAAAAATTTTCGCAAAATCGCATTTTCAGTAAAAAGTCATTAATAATTAATTTTTATTAAAATTTTTAATGCAACTTTGCGAAAATTTTTGCAAACTTTCAAAAAAATGCAAACATTTTTGCAAAAAATTGCAAAAAAATGCAACTTTCCGCAAATTTTTCAGCACAAATAGGTTCCCCAATTTAAAAGTGCGATTTTCCTTTTTTAGTTTTTTAAATCGAATGAAAATTGAGGGAGTTATAAGATTTTTAATTGAGAATTTTTAACAATTAATTACTCTTAAACAAGACTCAACTTTTGAAAATGTTCCGACATATATGCGTTTGGGGCCATGTACTATCGATTTTCGCTAATGAGAGCTCATCAACTTTTTCAAACTTCAATTTTGTTGCACAGTGTTATTGAATTTCTTCTGATCACTAACTTCATCCGTCAAGAATCTCACTTACACATTTACTTATTATAACCATAAAACTTAGAGCTTGCTCTTGTTGTCTTTTTGCTAATTTTTTTTTGTAAAATATGTTGAGAGAACTTGTCAAATTTTGTGAAGATTGTTAATATTTTTGTATGTCACTGCAAAATTTTGACATTGATTTTTTATAGATATTTATTTAGAAGTGCTTCTTTCAAGTTCTTTTTTTTAATTTATTGGTCCTATAAAGGATTATTTTATCGATAAGCGATTATTCATCTTCAAGGGGAAATTTTCAAGTTGAGAAACTGCGAATTTTAAATTAAATTCTTTCAGCTGCTTTTGTTCTGTGAAGTGTTTTGATTCTCACATATATGTGATTTTAGAGAACGACAATTTATTGATTTCATTTTGAAATCGTGAAGTAAAATATTTATATAAGGAAATTTTCATTACACTCTGATTTTTATTGTAAACGAGCTTGATGAGATTCATTTTTGTAGCCGAATTTTAATATTTATCGGTTAAGTTATATTCTAGTTGATCTGAAAATTGTTAATTTTTATATTTGATAAATATTCTAAATTATATGATTTCAAGAAGTAATAGATCCTCAAACGTTTATGATAATACATAAAATGTTTTGAAAATTGACAGTTTCCGAGCATTCAAGTCCATTTACTTATTGCCAATAAGTTTTTGTGTCACAATAAAAAGTTTTTCATAAAAAAACTTAAAAATTCACGTAATTTTTTTTTCAAGTTATTAGAGTTTTAAAGTTTCATATTCGAAAAATTTTATATAAAAAAATTATTTCAGTCTGTTGATAGATTTTTACAGTATTGGCATTATAAATATTTCTACGTTTTGGGATTTTCGAGTTAATTGTCAATTTTTTTTAATTCCCAAATTAATCAACTTTTGATGTGATTCAGAGTTTTTCATTTAAGTTAGAAAAATGATTATATTTTTCGTGCAATAAATTAACATTTGTCGATTAGAAACAAATTAAAAGATATAATGGTATTCCTCTAGTCGTAGAAGTCTCCAAAAAGTAATGACAATCGACATTATTTATCAATTTTTTCAATATTTTCCCAAATTTTTCGAATATACCAGAACGATACAATATTTAAAATTTCCAATGTTTTCTATAACTTTAAAAGTTCCCAAAATTTCAAAACCTAATACAAACAATTCAAACTTATCAATTTTATGGAAATTTGTTCAACTCATAAAGATTTTCGCTGATTTTAGGTTCCCTTTCAAGATTTTCAAATTTTTATTAAAAAAAAAAGAAAAACAGTATTCATGCGTATTTAAAAAGATGTTTGATGGTAAACTAAATATACAACATTCATGAAAATATTTCGTGAAATTCTAGAAACTTTTTCAATATTCAAAAAATATTCATAGTCATGGAAATTTTCAATGTTGTTAGGTTTTTAAAAATTTTTGAAATTCAAAACCTATTGCAACTTTTCCGAAACTTTTTAAACGTTTATAGGAATAATCCAAAGTCTTCAAAATTTTTATGCTTTTTCGATGTTTTTCAGGTTCCTAAAATTTTCATAAATATAATTATAAAAGAAACATAATGTAGATATTATAGAAAATATAATAAAGAATACAATCTACAAGTTTTATAAAAATTTCCTGAATATCAACAAATGTTTCAAATTTGGTAAAATAATCGTTAATCTTCGAAATTCTGCATCTTTTTTTTTCGACATTTTTTAATTTTAGAACGTAACATCAATCATATTTAAAATTTTTCGAAATTCAATGCCATTTTTCAAATACATAAAAATTATCATGATTTTTGATTACCTTCCAAGTTTTCCAAATTTCAATTAAAAAATTTAAAAACAATTTACTGCCGTTTCTTGAAGATTTATGATAATGAACACTCTTCTTTCTTTCTTTAGATTTATTTTCTACCTACTCAAAAAATTCGTATTTCACCACTGCGGATTGATAATTTCAAGTATATATAGCACGAAATTTAGATTTTTGGATTTCTAAAGTTTGATTTATTATCAATTCAGAGAACAGTATTTATCTCTACTTATTCATTTGATTTAAAGATTGAAAACTTTGATTATGCGACTTACTCGAATTTCACAATTTTGAGCCTTTAATTTAGAACAAAATTTTTGAGGAGGGAACTCATTTTGTTTTTGTAAATTTTCTCGTCAAGTTTTAAAGTGCTTAATTTATACTCTGTTAAAAGAATGATTATTATTGAATATATTGATTTGTACGACAATAATTGCAATCATGAATTTTCTATTTACACTTCGAATTATACAAATGAAAAATTTTGTGGTTGTTCTTTTCTGATCTCTTAAAAAGTGTCGTACAGAATACGTACGTAAGTAATGCTCCGTATTATACAAAATTTTAGTTTTGAAATCTTAAATTTCGTAAAAAACACTTATAGTAAAATAACTCTTCTTAACATTTTTTCTCGCTTTATGAAAAATCCCAGAACTTATTTCTTCTACAAAAATCTTTGAAAATCGCTGTACTTTTCCCATAATTTTTCCTCAACTTCCGAGTTTTCTCCTGATCGCTAAGCAAATACATCTTCACTGGCACTTCTTATCAATTTAGTAGAAAATACGTCGCTAGTATCAAAGTTCGTTTCGAAATTGAGTTCGATTCTGTTCTGTAGGCTACGTCACGCGTGTACTTAACGTCAAAATCGCGCATTTCCGCGTTTCACGTGAGAATCCATACGTCGATATGAAGCAAATGACGAGTTTTTCACAACGCAACTGCCTTCGATTTTCGCCGAAATCGTGTTATTAGGGACACGCACTCCTCGCCATTTACAAGAACGCAATTTCGATTATCGGTTAGCAACTTTTTATCGAGTTCATGCAGCAACGCGGTCATGAGCTTTTACGATCGGGGATTACTGTTCGCAAGAGTTCACGTTGAAACCAGACTCTCTCTATCTCGGCTAATCTCAAACAGGAAACATTTTAAACAATTCAGACGGCGAGCTTTTTCACATTGTTGTTTGATCTTGTTATGAATATATGTGTTCAAATAAAGATAAAACATTCGAAATAAATACTTTTGATGTCTGAAGTTACACTAAGAAAAAAATTATAGGAATTGTTACAATACTGTATTTAAGTGTGGAATCAGTTTGAAACGTTGTTCTTTTTTCTCAATATTTATTGCATTTATTCTCATTATTTAGAGTAAATACTGTAAAATGATATTGTTTTTGCCAAACAATATACATTGTGGAAAGGTGCCGGTTGACTATTGAAAATAGCGTCATCGGGCTCGTGGGAGGGTCACCGACTCTTTTCAATTCAAATTCCGGTGAGTATGCGTGAAAAACTGGAAAACTTTCAGCCAAATATTATTCAAGTATAGTCGTTTTTTGAAGAAGTTTTTCCGGCGTCAAGCGAAGCGACGATAGGCAAAAAGCTTTTCGCTCCAGTTTTCCAACAGCGACCGTTTTGTGAGTCTCCAAAACGAAAAGCGTTAACGCGAGCGCATGATTAAACGGGGCGTGAAACACGATTATGGAAACTTGGGTGGATTCAGCAGAATGCTGAATGACTTTGTAACCGAACATCGATCGTGGTCCACCGATTTATTTTTCAAAGTTCTGCGAATTTCATAAAATTAATACGTTACAGTTATTTCCGTTTCCACCTATTTTCCGGAATGACTAAAATACGGCGAAAATGTTGCGAAATTGCACTTATTTCATTATTATTATTATTATTATTATTATTATTATTGTTATTTATAATAATAATAATAATAATAATAATAATAATAATAATAATAATAATAATAATAATAATAATAATAATAATAATAATAATAATAATAATAATATAATAATAATAATAATATTAGAAAGACATTTATGAAAAATGTTTTTTCTGGAAAATAGTTCTGGATGATACCATTCCAGGAAAAAAGTTACTAAATTTTGACTTTTTCGGATTACGGTTTGATTCCAATTTTTTTTCTAGAAAATTTTAGATTCTTGAAAATGACATTAAATTATTTTCCTGGAAACTGACTGTAAATCATCATTCCTATAACTGTATACTAATTCAAATTATTTTCTTTTGCTTACAGTCACACAGGTCAGGACAGATGTACGGGAGCCAGGAAAAGATACTTTTCTTGCAATATACAGGTAAGGTACCATTTCTTTGGAAATTAACAAAACACTTTTATGGAGCTTGGCGAAGAGTATGTACTGTATATTGAGCCTGCAGAATTACTTTGTCTCCGCGCCAAAAGGCGCGAAAACGTACTTCGCATTTGTCAAGGAATGCGCCGCCGGCATGCATTTCTTCGTGGCTGTTTACTGCAGGTTTTAACATTGGGCTCGCTCATTTCCGTTTCGCTTTTCCCGAGGCGTGTTTAGTTGCAGTAGTGACCCCGTAAACTCGTAATGTCCCTAACACTTGCCGAGGTTACAATTCCTGCTGGAATTAAAGAGACGTTGAGTGTCGTTCATTCACTCGAGTGAATGGAAACATTTTCCTGGCTGTAGCGGAATTTTCGTAGATAAGTTTTTTTTTTTCATTACATCTATATAAAAATTATACGATTAATGAACTCATCTAGGATCTGGCGTTCATGTTGTTAATTTTGAAATGATTCTTGTCTAGACTTTTTACTATACTAGTAATGCTTTAGGAATTTTTGGAGCTAAAGGAAGTTGATATTTAGGGTTTAGCTCTAAATATTTAGAACTATTGAATACATATCTATTTGTTTAATCATTGTTGTGACGGTGCAAATTTCGATGTGGAAGGCAAAAGTGGACAAACTGTAAAAAATCTTCAATACTGTAAAACTTTGGAAATAATTTAAAAACAGCCAAAATCTAGAACTTTGTTGAACCTCTGCTATAATTATGTCATTATGTGTCAACTGTTGAAAATCATGTTAGCACTTCAAACTCTTGAAACTTTTCATTGTTTCTATCGTTCGATAATGCTAATTTAAAAATTGATTTCACTGAGTGTTTTTCAGTTCACTCACACGAAACGAACGACAAACTAATTCATGAGAAAATTTTTTACTGGGTGTATGATGATGGAAAATAAAATTACTTCCATGAATTCATAATTAAATGAAGCATAATGATGAAAATGTTCAAACTTTACCATCATTCTGAAATTTCCAGCAGTTAATTACATCCTCTCGTACTGCAAAACATTCAGATAATTCGTAACAAATCTTTACATTTTTATCGAGCCTTCAAAGTAACAATTTCAGTAATTTGCAAATTTGATGCACTTGTTTACGGCAACCAGTTTGGAATTCCGTACTGACTATTCGATTTCAGCTCAAAGTACGTCGCTGAAACATATTGCCACATACCAAAAATGCAAAGTGCTTTCTAAAATCAATGATAGGTCTGACGCTCTCATTACCGCTTTTTCCGATTCGACAAAAAGTAATTTGTTTCCAGCTGCAGCGAATCGAAAAATTTTAAGTCGGTATAGCAATTGAGACTCAAGCACCAGAGTAGGGGGTTCGTAATCATATTATTAAATAACATGCATTATGAACTTTTTTTATTTTGAGAGATTTTTAAAACTCAACATGAATGGATTACGGGAAAATTCTAGTGAGTGAGTTGAGTTTTTTTAAAATTAAGAGTTTTTTTCAAAGTGTGGAAAACAGTTAAAATTTTGGAAATTTAACAAAATTATAAGAACTCGAAAATTTAAAGGATCATGAAGGATTCTTAGAAATTCGAAGAATTTTTAAAAATCATGAATTATTATTGTTCATTATGGAAAGATATTGTATATATTTTTATATTTTTTCGGAACATGTATAATTTTTTCTTATGATTCAAAATTATCGAAATTGGAATACATTGAAAAATAGTGAAAATTATTAAGATGCAGACGAATTTTCATGAAAGTTAAAAAACTTCAAACAGTTTGTATGAAGTTTGATATTTTTAATATTTTGGTGAGTAACTCAACGTTTAGAATGTGGAGAAAAATGAGTCATTCTCTGAAATGAAAAAATATCGAAAAATTTGGTAAAACGTAGATTAGTTTTATAGATGGTGCTTATTATCGTATTTCATAGAATAAATATGATTATCTTTTTAATCATTCAATTTGATAACTTGTTAAAAATCTTCAAAGTTCTTATTAACTTTTAAAAATTTGAAATAAACTGTTAAATTTTTATGAAATTTTCAAAGGTCTCGAAAGTGTGTTCCATATTGAAATTTTTTAGATTATTTATAAAAAGCAGACAATTTTCAGGATTGTCGAGAATTCCAAGAAAATTAAGTACCTTTTACATTTTCATAAATTATTCATACATTTTGAAAATCATGTTTTCTGTCATATTTCTTGAAAATAATATGTAAGATGATTTTCTTAATTTATTTTATGTAAATATCAAAAACTCCGGAAGATTTCAGAAATCATCAAAAATTTTACTCAGAGTTAGACATATTTTCACAAAATATGAAATATTTCTAAAAGTTAATATAATGTTTATGATATTGAAATTTCGCAAACCAAAAAAATATTAAAAATTGCGGAGATTGCTATTAGTTCCGTAAAAAACATAGAATTTGAAGAATTAATAAAATTTTCGTAAATTTGAATGATTTCGATTGTCCTTGAGAAATGATTCCAATGATATTTCTAATTTGCTGAAAAAATTCTGAAATTTTAAAAATATTATTAATCCCATAAAATTTTCAAGAATTCGCTAAATTTCTAAGACTTACGAAAACTTTTTAATAGTATGTATTATATTGTTAATAATATTAAAGATTTGACAAAATTACATATTATCGAAAATTTCTAACATCATCAATATTTCCTTATGATTTAAAAAGTGTATTAAATTTTAGAAAATATTGAAAAACTTTGTTTATTAAAGAAAACTTCGAATATTCAGTAAAATAACAGTAATCATGTTATATCCATCAAATTGTTTGAAATAAAAAATGTTTCATCTTACGAAAATAGTTGACAACATTTAAAATCTCAATAAAAATCTCACTTTTCGTACAACATCAATAAATTTCATAGATTCTCCAAAGTTTTGACAATTAAGTAAAACAACGATTCGTTACTGAATCTATTTTTGCAAAAGTATTTCCAGGTATTTCACCTACCCGAATTTGACAGAAGTGTATACATTCATGTACGAATTCAATATCATCCAAACTGACCAAAAAACGATCAAGATGGAAAACTAAAAATTCCCTTGAAACTTCATCTCGTTAAATACATTTCCCACTACGATATACGAATACCAAGGCATTTGGAGCTTGAAAATAATTGTATGAGAAAGTACACTTCACGAATCAGAATTCCTGAATGCGCATTTTTAACTCTTACTGGCCAGCCACGCTGATGACACAAAACGAAATAACTGCGATTGGCAAAACATATGTAACGAGAGGATCTCGTTTTTTTCCAAGCTGTAAAATCCAGCGCTAATGAACAAGTGATTCGAGCATGCACGGGTCTTTTTCTGCTCGGTTGCAACTTTTTCGTGCGTGCATAATATACGAGAAATGGAAAAAACGTCTATCATAAATTCTTCGTCATTCTCGACAGTTCCGACAGTTCTCAGGAGTACTTGATGTGTAGCAGCAATCCCCTCAGGATCAGAAAATGTCTCTTTTTTTTTCACTCAGCTCCTGATCTCAATTTATCGGTCCTACTGCTCATTCCTTATCTTTTCCTCGACGGTATTGCCCGGACAACCCAATTTGCGACAACAAGCATCAGCTCGCAGATGACGTATACTTTATCGTATCGTGCGAAGGGTTAAGTTTTTATGCCCCCTTGCTTTATATTTCAAAAGGTGACCTCAAAAGGTTTCGAATTAGATTTGCTGCCTTCATGAGGTGATGATTCACGACTTTTATTAGGAATAATTTATGATCAATGTGATTTATGAGTTTTTTGAACCCATGAAATTACGAGGAACTAATTTAAGGGGATAGAAGGTCTTTCGAAATTTAAGTCACGACGTTCATGCTTTTTTGTTCATCATGAGAATTTTAGTTAGTAAAAAATCCTCAGGTGTTGTACTAGATGTGTATTTTGAATGACTATTCTCTTCGATGAAGGTTTGATTCGTAACAAAAAGTTGAAATATTCGAAAAACTATGAATTATTTATGTTTTTTGAGGCTTACGTAATTAATTTAAATGGGAAAAAATTTTTTGCATAAAACTTTTAAGTCACAAAAAAGAATCAATAAAATTGACCTTCAAATCTATATTTTGAAGATCGAATTTCTTTAGTGCCAAAAAAAATGATATACGTTAACGATTTTACACCTTGACTATTGATTTTTTAATTGTAAAATAACGCTAGATGTAGCATAGTAAAAAATTCTAAATAATAACTATGGAATCAGAAAGATTTAATAGTTGAAACTTGTGAGTAGAAAATTTCAATAGTAATAAATTTAGAAATAGTATGTTTTATTAACTACAACTTTATGGATGAATTGAAAATTTTATTTTCCCAACAAGAAAAAATAAACAAAAACACTATCATTGATAGTATATAACATGATCTTTAGTGTAATAGACGACATTACAGGCGGATTTCTTGGCAAAGGAATTCGGAAAATCTTGAGGCCTAAAGATATTTTTAAAACAATGTGTAATAAATCATCGTAAATCCTAAAAGTTCCAATTATGTGAAATAAAATTGCAAGAAATTGTTATTAAACAAAATTTTTTGTTTGAAAAAATTTACTGCTCAAATTCACTATTCAAGTAATCTATTTCATAGAAATTTAAAATTCTGTTGATTTGATGTAGTTCCTGTTACAAAATAAAAAATGATAATTTTTATTTCAACGCATAAATCATTAGAGATTTCCATACTTTTTTTAAACTAAAAAAAGTTCGAAGTTTTCAGAGTTAACATATTAAACCTATTAATTTTTGATTGAAATTTATCAGATTTGAAATTCACAATAATTAGGAACAAAAAAAGTCAATATTTTGTTAAAAGAAATTCTACTATTCGAATCCCGATAAACGTTCAAGTTTGAACGATTAGCGACGTGTCACTTTTTCTCGTGAGTGAAGAAAATGTCTTTATCTTTGCAACTAGATCAAGTTTCGCTCGAGAAGCTAGGCTTCGAGCGCGTTTGTGTTATCCAAGGCGTCTCGAAATCCGATTTGCATACTTTACTTGGAGAGCAAGTTAGTGCGTGCATGCGCCTCTACAAGAGCAGGGTATTGAAAAAACAATGGAGAGAAATGGGACCTCACACTTCACCTCCCATTAAACTCCGTTATGCCGTTGCCGCGTTTTTTTATTTACCCTCTTATCCACCCCTTTTTTCTCTTCGAAATCTCTCACCAGAAATGATTTATAGCGTGCAAAAGAATTGCATGGAACGAGAAATTCCTGAATAAAAAGGCATGTTATGAATCATGGCGTTGATAATGAAACCACAAAGTTAAACGGAAAATTGGTCTTTTTTTCAGAAATGTGAAGGGGAACCCAAAGACTTTCGAGCTGAACAATGCGCGGAATTCAACAATACTGCCTTTGAAGGGGTTTACTATGAGTGAGTATGATAAGTCTGAGTTTTCGAATACCAATTCTGTGAATGATAATAAATTAACCCAAAATCATTCGTTTCGGTCCCTGTTTTTCTCTTCATGGCTCTGCTACTTTCTCATTGATTTAAATTCAGCACTAACTTTGTTATACACTCGAACCTCGTAATTCATCCTACAAACGTGCTACAAAGATTGTAAGACAGTTGTCAAACAGTCAAAAGTTTGAAATCTCAAAGGACCTGCGTGGACTAGCTCCAGCTAACCGCGACAAAGCTTAAACTATTAAGTAGACAGATAACGAACAGGGAAATTTCGAATTCAACGTATATCTATTTTGATTCCTCAGGCACGTAGTCTCTAATTAAACAAAATTTTCACTTTCATCCGTAATTGATGAAAATGCCAGTTTCGGAAATAACTGGTATTGGGACAAGTAATTATTATTCACGTATTGTCAAATTGTTGATTCGCGTTATTTGATCAATTCAGTCATGGCAAATTATGCGGGAATGTGATGGGAATGTTTTAGTTGGATTCCATACACGAAATCGCCGAAAAAATGCGAACTGAATTGCATGCCACGTGGAGAGCGATTTTTTTACAGGCACAAATCGAGTGTCATAGACGGCACGTTGTGCAATGTCGAGGGAAATGATGTGTGCGTCGAAGGACAATGCATGGTATGTTATTTTGTGGAAAAATGATTGTTTGTTTTATTTTCAACAGCCATGAGTGTCGAATTCTGAAAGTATTTGTTTCTGAACTTTGAAGATATCTTTGTTTTTCATTTGTTGAATTTTTATTTACTACGGGTTTTTGATGGGAGGGATACTCAGTCACATGAAAAAATATATGATGCATCATAATTAGAGTATACATCGTAATAATCATGGCCATCGATCAATTAGGAAAAAAAAGAAGAACGCAAATGAGGCGAGCCACGATCCATCTTATCTGATTTAATTTATTTGTAGCCCGTTGGGTGTGATTCAATGCTCGGCAGCAATGCCAAAGAAGATTCTTGTCGAAATTGCAACGGTGACGAGTCGGATTGCAATACAGTAAAGGGCTTCTTTGACACGGATAAGTTACAAGTTGGTGCGTCGAATAAGATTACACTGATAAGATTTTCTGCAGTCGTCATATTCAAAGTTATAATCGAATACAAACAGTATCATGTCAATGCGATGTTTTGCGGTGAATCTCAATACTTTAAACACGGAGTTGTTACGAATCTCAAGTCTTACCTACTTGGTTATTTTTCCAATAACTCTTTTTTCATACATCGTGTTTCCGGGTTCATTTTTCTGAAATTTATTTCATGGCCCCGATTTTTCAAAAAAGTAATTTTTCAGCTTAAAATTTCCAGAAGGATATAAGTATCTAAATGCAAAAGTATTAAAGTTATATAATTTCATTTTTATTATAGAAAAATATATAGAGCATATGAAACATACATGATACATTATATAGAGTGAACATAATCATAATTATAATTAGAAAAAATTACTATAAATACATACGTTAAACAATTTTATTATATTAGAGAAACATATATTTTACTCCTAGATAATAATCATTTATATCTTTTCTATGATTATATATACATAATAAAATAATGTTCAACAATATACGAATATTATAGTTTAAAAATCACTAGAATTTTGTCAATACACAGACATGAACAAAAAAATAAGTGAAAAAGTAAGTATAAAAATAAAGAAATCAGTAGACATTTAATTACAACAGTTGTTTTTATTTAGCTGTGGTTAATAAATAATTGTTTACAATTTTAGATATATTAATTTTATTTACATAAATTTTAATACTTATCTTTAGAAACTATGAATCATGATTAGAAATAAAAAATTTATAATAGTTAGTAAAATAATTATAAATTTTTGAAATATTTGAAAAAGATATCTCTAAAAATTCATAAGTATATATAGAATAATTATTATTAAAATATTTATAGATTATTGGAGTTGAAAAATTTTTTTGTAATATAATGATCGATTCTTCATATATTATTTTATTATTTTATGTATTACACATACTTAATAATATTATAATATTCATTTAAATGAAAATTTGAATACTTTAATATATTTTTTTTTTGTTAATATTCGTTTTTTTTTTTTTTTGTACACAGTGACTTTCTGGAAAAATTCAACGTGAAAAAATTTCGCTAAAAACTCTTTTCATCATTTTCAAAACATGATATTCAGAAAAATTTTGTTCACTCAGACAGAATAGACTTTCATTATGTTTCATCAATTTATACTGTCTCACTACAATTACGAAATATTATCTTATGTCACTTTAATTAAGCTTAAACCGTTTACACTAAAAATTCAATAAAAAAAATCATTCTTCAAAAGATTTTTCATAGACTTCATAATTTTTAATAGGTTACAATGACATTCTGTTCGTCCCGCAAGGCGCAACGAACGTGAAAATCCACGAAAGCCGGCCGTCAAATAACTACCTCGGTAAATGGGATATAGTGAAAGTTTTGTCGAAACTTTGAGTTTTTCGACGCGAACGTATTAAAACTGTGATCCTATTACAGCGATACGCAACACAACTGGATATTACTATTTAAATGGAAACTGGAGAATAGATTTTCCTCACAGTATGAGATTCGCAGGGACAATTTTCCACTACTCTCGTGAGCCCCAAGGGTTTTCCGCGCCTGATAAAATTACCGCTCTTGGTCCCACATTGGAAGCAGTATTCATTGTTGTAAGTTTATTTGTAGTAGATTTAAATGTTACGATCAACATATTACACTTCAATGTATTTTCTACTTCAATTTTCTCAATTACATAGAAAAATTTTTTTAGTTACTTTACCAAGACCGAAACGTTGGTGTCAGCTACCAGTACAGTGTCCCCAAAAAGTTGTCCCAACCTGAACGGGATGTCTACGTTTGGTCCCCTGGAGAATTCTCAAACTGTAGTGCAACATGTGGGGGAGGTATTGTTGAAAATAAAAATAAATAAGAGTCCTGTAACTCTTATTTGATCTTGTGAATTATGATTAACACTTATGGTGCCAAGGTTTTCAGAACAGGCAAATCGACTGCATCGGTAGAAAAAGTAATGAAAAGGTGGACGAAAAGTTGTGTGACCCTCAGCAAGAACCTGAAGACACTCAGTCATGTAATGAAGATGCCTGTCCACCTGAATGGGCTTATAGTGAATGGAGCCAGTGCAGCAAACATTGTGGAGATGGCGGTGAACAATATCGAGAAGTTAGATGTGAACAAACAGTATCTGGTGGAAAAAGAATAATTGTTGATCCGGCAAGGTGCCTGGAAAGCAGTGGTCCCAAAGGGGAAACACGACAGAAATGTAACATTGGTTCGGAGTGTCCCAAGTTTCACGTGGATCCTTGGAAACCTGTAAGGATTTCTTTTAGAAAACAATTTTTATCGAATTTAAATAAAGAATTTCTCCTTTTTAGCAACGATGTATCAGGGAGCTATAAAAAAGTTTTGTTAAGTTATATTCAGAGAAGCTACTCACAACACTTTAGCCATTTTCTTACAAATTCGCTTAAAAGAGACTCAAAAATTTTACCATGCATTTATACTTTGCAATCCGCGAAAAATTAACAATAGCTTCCAGTGTACCCCAAATCACCTCAGAAGAAGGTTAATTTTTTACAAAAAAAATTTTTTTTGATGAACTTTTCCGATCCGAGCATTTTCGTACAAATTTTGAAAATAGTTTTTTTTCTCACCCTATTATTGATACAACTTTGCGTGTTCCTGTGACATGTTTCAACAATACTGTCTGAAATTCGTAATATTTTCTCATACCATTGTATACCTCTTTCGATAGTGTGACCGATTGTGTGGAGAAGGAAAGCAAACAAGAAGAGTCGCTTGTTACCACAAAAATGAACAAGGAAAGGTCGATGTTTTAGAAGATTCTGCTTGTGAAGGACCAGTTCCGGAGCGGGAGAAACCTTGTGAAACAAGACCCTGCGAAGGTCTTGATTGGGTCACGTCAGAATGGAGTGGCGTAAGAAAACTTCTGTTATTCAATTAAAAGTTGAAACAAAAGAATCTGAATATCTTCATATTCATTATTACTAATCTGACTGAATAAAGCTACATATGCAACATGTTATTAATAAGTGGACCATTAACTTCACGAGATTTTCAATGTCTTTGAAACTTTCAGTGTGGTGAAAAATGCGGACTGACGCAAGAAACAAGAACTGTACAATGCACGACCCAAAGTGGCAAAGTGTATCCAAACGAAAGATGCGATAGCGAACAAAAACCAGCTTCTCAAAGAGAATGCCAAACTGCCCAAAGTTGCACCTCTTTATGGTTCGCTACACAATGGAGCCAGGTGTGTACTTTTCCGAAAAATGAAATAAGCTTCCGAAAGAAAAAATACTTGGCAACTGTAACTGATAAAAGAACTGGCCGTTAAAGCGTTTTTCGATTATGATATACATGAATATTCTAATGTCAGCTAATTGCTAACCTCACTTTTGAATGTGCTTTTATGTATAGTGTTCCGCTGCATGCGGCACAGGCATTCAAACGCGAAAAGTATTCTGCGCAACTTACGAAAATGAAGAAAGTATCAAGAAAGTTGCTGATTCCGAATGCGATCCAGACAAAAAGTACAACGATACAATGGAATGCTCAGCTGAGGTTAAGGAGTGCAAAGGTGAATGGTTCGCTGGACCATGGAACAAGGTATTGTGTTAGTTGCGAAGTTATCGTGTATTGTGCTCGAGAATAAATTTTTCCTTCTTGTTATACAGAAATTTTTAACATTGGAAAATTTTTACTATTCACAGTGCTCCCAGCCTTGTGGAGGTGGTCAAATGACAAGAAAAGTAGTTTGCTTGAAATACAACACAACTGTAGCAGTAGACAATTGCGATTCTGGGAGCATTATGTTCTCATCAGAACCATGCAACAATCAACCCTGCGAAGATGGTAATGCCAACTTTCAAAAAAATTTAATCTTGCAAGTAATACAATTCCTAACTGAACAATTGTCCAGATCAAGTCATACCAGTTGAACCCATAAAAGCACGCGCACTTGAGCAAGACGAAGACGAAGAAGAAGAGTGCCAAGACGAAGACTATGAAGAGTTCGAGACTGTCCAATCCAGTATCAGTACTAATGTAAGATGATCGTTCTAATGTTTATTTATTACGTTGTCTGAGACTTATAATAAATCGAGTTACTGTCGATTCAGGAAGGAACCAGGGAAATGACCGAAGCTTCACCTTTGAGTTCTCCCATTGATTCTGAGACAAGTGATACGACCGGAAGTACCTTGGGTGATATGATGTTCAGTGACGGTACCTACAGCTTCAGCAGAGGTGACATACCTTTTTCGTCAGAGACTGGAAGTGGCAGTGGTCCTACAATGGAATGGACAAGTAGCGAAGACACTGGATTCCCCCCATTCACCTCAACAGGGCAAGTTTCTACAGTAGAAGGTAGTGGAACCTCTGAAGAAAGCACCACTGCTGATTCATCTACTGTAGGTACGACAGATGTGGCGACGTCAACGTCTGGAACTTTTGAAACTAATGATGTTTCGGAGGAAACAACGACGTCAGGTTCATTCTTTTTTCACCAAATAAGTCACACATTTAAATTTATGTTGAACACGTTCAAATAATCATATTTGTTCAGCTTCCACAGACAGTACTCAACAAAGTACAACCTTTGGCATTTCATCGGAAACTACAGAGTTTTCGACTTCTGAGTCAACCATTACTTCGACTGAAAATACAGAAACGACATCCGATATGACTGTCACGACGGAGACTTCGAGCACTGAAGACAGTTCATCTACCTCAGATTCTAGCACAATGACGTCAATGATGACTGAAAGTTCAGAGTCTTCAGATATGATTTGTAAGTATATCAATAAAAACGGAACGTTACTAGTGGCTGCAAGCTCCGATGCTTGACTGAAGCAATAGAAATTGATGACAGCTATAAATAATAATACTACTATAATAAACAACTTCGATCATGTAGCTTCAACAGAAATGATCTCAGAAACAAGCACTTCTATCAGCAACACCGGAAGTAGTGTAGACGATATTTTCCCATCAAGTACAATCGTCACAGATGGAACAACTGAGACTTCTGGCTCGACAGAGTCCGGAGAAACAACAGAATCTGGCCAAACAACTGAATCAGGAGCAACAACAGAATCCAGTGGAACGGAAGAATCAAGTATATCAACTGTCACAGACACCACAATGACTGGCATGACCACAGAATCTGGAGAAACAACAATGAGCTCTGGGAGCACTGATAGTGCAACCACAGAACTCAGCACGATTTCCAGCGAAGGAGAAACAGATGTGACAGAGAAGACACATGGTATATTATAGTTATCAAACATACGTTTCTAATGCTTGCAACATGAAACTTTTACCTTTCGTTTACGCTGTTACAGTCACCGAATTCTGGACCACAATCAGTCCTTTGACAACAAAGAAGAAATGTAAGCCAAAGTCAAAATCCTGCAAAACTTCACCGTTCGGATGTTGTTACGATGGCATCACTGCTGCACAAGGAGCCTTTGACGAAGGATGTCCTACACCTCGTACGTGTAATGAGACTAAGTATGGTTGTTGTTCTGATGGTGTTTCACCAGCATTAGGTAAAAAGAACAAGGGATGTCCAGACAGTCATTGCGCTGAAACTTTGTTTGGATGTTGTTATGATGGTCTTACACCTGCTGAAGGCAACGATTACGAAGGATGTAAAAAACCGTGCAACATGACTGAGTAAGTGCATTTTATGGTGGAATTTAGATGTAATTGATTACATTGTTATTGACTCTAAATAAAAATTACGATTTAGGTTTGGTTGTTGTCCGGACAAAGAAACTCCAGCGACTGGTCCAAAGAACTTGGGCTGTTGCAATGTTACAAAACATGGCTGCTGCCCTGATGGAATTACGTCAGCGAAAGGTCCAAAAGGAAAAGGTAGCTTTTTCATTCCAGTTGTCTTTTAAGTTTATGTGATATAATCCTGAATATTTTAAATAATTGGGAATATAATTCCAGGTTGCAAGACTGTAAAAATTGCTGATAAAGCAGGAGATTGTGCGAATTCGACGTATGGTTGCTGCCCTGATGGTCGGAGAACCGCCACTGGTATCAACTTCGAAGGCTGTGATGTCATAAACGATAAAAACTGTACTGCTTCGTACTTTGGATGTTGCCCAGATAAAGTCACTGCAGGTACTTGCTGATAATATAGTTTCTGTGACGGCATCATTTGCCGATTTTGGGAATTTGGTACCCTTCCAAGATTTGGGTGAAATTAGTTCGTATTTCATGAAAAAATTGAAAGCATTTCTTAAGATCAATGATATTTATACAAAAGTTTCAAAAATAAGAATAATAAATAATTAGATATGTAAAATTAATCGGAAATGCATTTACTGAAATCTGGAAAATAACAAATGGTTTTATATACGTTTTCGAATTTGAACAGAATCCAGAGCTCTTAATTTTATTAAATTAGAAATAATAACAATCTCAGCATCAGAAAAAAATTTTATCTTCAGAATTGCAATAATGAATGTTTGGCCATGATAACGTAAAAACGGAATGTGAAATATCACTTTTACCCAGTAAATAATAAAAGGAAATGAAAATTTACCTAATCACTAGATATAAAAAAAAAAAAAACTTTGAATCCCAGAGCATCAAACCTTAAAATCTAAACAAAAATAAAAAAAAAAACCTGGAAAGCTCCCGAAACGTACAAGTACTGAAAAATACCAAACAGGAAGGGGAGGGGCTAGTAATGCTCCTAGGGCACCTCAACCTTTTGTCCTCGGTCTTTTGTGCTATAAGAAATACCATTAGTAGAAAAAATATATGAAAGTACTGTTTTTTGAAAAATCTAATTTATAGCTTAAGATCTCTAAAACTTCTGAAAAACGTATAGAACAATCTATAAAAATACTCAAATAAAAAAATTAGGTATTATTATATAACTTTATGAATACTAAAAAAATGAAATAACAAAAATTATAAAAAATTTTAATAATCTGTAAATGCTGTTTTCTTAGAAATATTTGCAAATACTTGAAATTTTTCTGAATTGTAATTCCAGAACATCAAATTAAAGTATTTAAATTGTGTCATCAGGAAGTATAAGAAATTGGAAATACTATAACATCTTTTTAACTTGTATAATATAAATACTAAGGAATATGAAAAAAAAGCTATCTTATAATATTTGAAAACTATGAGAATGTGATTATTCTCAAAATTTTTGAGAATTTAAATCGTACAGCATCGATGGAAAAATTAACATAGAGAATTCTTAAAATACTAGAAAATCTTCCAAAGTATAAAAATATTCAAAAAATGCAAAAAATATAAAAAGCACAGGAAATCTGTTCAAGACATACTGTTTTCTTAAAAATGATTTAGAAACTTTAAATCCATAAAAGTTTCAATTTTATAGCATCGAATTCCAGATATCTGACATAATCTAAAAGGATACCACAAATCTACAAAAAACACCTTAAATTACTGCCAAATTTTATAAGTACGTGTCGATGTATGCGAAATTTTCCAAATTTATGGAGTATTTTAAATATGTGTTAAATATAATTATTTTCACTAAAATCTATGAAAAACTAAATTTTTCCATAATTATGATTTTTAAAGCATCAGATTATAGAAATTTATGTATTGATAGGTTCATAGAAATACCAAAAATACTAGAAAATACTACAAAATATCATAAATAGTAAATGAAACTAAAATTATAGAAGACCGCAAAATACCTTCAATACATGTTGGCATTATTTTCTCAACAATCTATAAAAATACTGAAAGTTCATATTTTAACCGTGAACCTCAGAACACCGGGTTCTTAAAATTTATGCAGACACCTGTAATAAAATCATCAAACCTCCAAACTGTACAAATACTGAAGAAATATAAATAATAACAAAAGTACCAGAGACAAATAAATATGATCAAAAAATCACTCTTTCCAAAATGGTAGAAATCTTTTCACAAAAAAAAGATTTGCAACTCTGAATCCTAATATTTACATTATTTCAAAATTCCAAAATTCGGAAAAATCCATAAACTAATCTCTTGAAACCAGACCGTCCAAGATTAAAAATAATAGAATCTCGAACAAAATATACGTTTCCAAAAAATGCCTCCTAAAAAATTTTTTTGCCTACGTGCTGAAATAATCACTCTATGTGTTGCTTTTGAATATGTTGCCATAGCACGTGGCCACCGTTACGAGGGTTGTCAGCTACCATGTTCAAACAGCACTTTCGGTTGTTGCGTGGACGGCATCACTCCTTCTCACGGACCAAACTCAGAAGGCTGCTGTCTCGCTACAGAATTCAAATGTTGTCCAGACAATATTTCCCCGGCTCGAGGACCAGACTTTTACGGATGTGGCTGCCAGTATTCGCGATTTGGCTGCTGTCCAGACAAAGAAAACGCGGCACGTGGCCCGAAAAATGAAGGCTGTGGTTGCCAGTACACAGCCCATGGATGCTGTCCAAACAAATTCACACCTGCATCAGGATCAAACTACGAAGGCTGTCCTTGCTACACTTTCCAATTCGGATGTTGTCCAGATGGCGTCACCGTCGCCAAGGGTCCACATGGTCAAGGTTAGTAGACCTTTTGCATGAAAAACAAAAATGCGTTTTGTCAAAGAAAAAATTGCATCCAAAGTATAGGTCAAAAATTTTATTTGTTTTTCGAAAAATTTATTAGCTTGACAGTCAGTGCTCGTAGTCTACCAAATTGACGTCTGTCGTTTCCATCAGGTTGCGGATGCGAAAACTCAGAGTTCAAGTGCTGTTCCGACGAAAGGACTCCAGCGAAGGGACCGAATTTCGCAGGTTGTACATGTGCGGATTCAAAGTACGGATGCTGCGAAGATGGCGTTGAAGAAGCTCAAGGTGAAAATTTGGAAGGGTGTCGCACCATACCCACAATCCCAGGAGCAGCATGTTCATTGGAAAGAGATCGCGGTCCATGTCACGACTTCGCGATCAACTGGTTCTATGATACAGTTTATGGGGGCTGCTCGCGCTTTTGGTATGGTGGATGTGGCGGTAATGAAAATCGCTTCAAAACTCAAGAAGAATGCAAGGCAACTTGCGTGGAACCTAAAGGAAGAGGTGAGAAAAAATTACAATATTGGTCATAAACTGCGAATCCATAAGAAAAATAAGAAAATAAATTTAATTGTATTGTTTGCTATTGGTAGCAAATCTTCAGAGGGACTATCTTGTGGAATGTGCATTCATGTGCTGGTGATAAATTTTTGTTTTAAGATGCTTGTTTCTTGCCGAAAATCAGTGGACCCTGCAAAGGCTACGAACCTACATGGTATTACGATAGCGACAGAAAGCAATGTGGTCAGTTCATTTATGGTGGATGTCTTGGAAACGCCAACAAATTCAATTCCTCAAAAGAATGCGAAGACCTCTGTGTCACTCGTGAAGATGATGGTGAGGAAAACGATGTATAGCTTTAAAGTGAACTTACGATGTTATAGCACGTAAAATTTGAATGGTTTTAACTTTTTTTACTTTTAGTTGCAAAGATGAAAATCTTTATGTTGAAATACTTGACATTTCGATCATCTACAACATGTCTATGAGAATTTTTTTTGTATATTTGACACGATACATGTTGAATATTGAAAATTAAAAAATTTTGTTGAATAATTTAGTTTATGTGCTGGTGTACCTGGAGTTTATTTGTTTGTGATAAAATTTTTGCATTGATTACTATGACACATCTTTACGTAGATCCATGCGATCAACCAAAAGAAGAAGGCCCGTGCAAAGGAAACTTCCCAAGATATTTCTTCAACAGAGAATCTCAGACTTGCCAGCCATTCAGATATGGTGGTTGTAAAGGAAACAAAAATAGTTTTCTCACTGAGATTGCTTGTCAACAAAAATGCCTGCAACCTGGACGAAGCAAAGGTACATTTTTCAATTTAGTTTGCTCTTGCTTGAGTATTGATCGAATGATTTTTTAGTGTAGAATTACTAGTGTGATGAGCACCTCTTTTTATTCCCTATCAGAAGGTTGAATAGATTTATTTTGTAGTTAAAAAAGCTTTACAACTTTGAGTTTAAAAATGAAAAATTAGGTTGTTCAATGAGTACACCTTACAGTTTCGATACGAAATTCACTAGGTTTTCGGAATCTTGAAAAATCAAAATTTTAGAGGTCAGATGAAATTTGTCGGTATTTATTGATCTTTAGTTTGACGATTTCGGAATATTTCAACATAAATTAACGTTATGTTATTTGATACAATAGTTCTGAAAAATTTCAAACTTTATTAAAATCATTACTTTGATTTTCCAAATTTGTATATAAAGACTCTGATACACAAGCAGAAAAGTTAGAAAAATCCAAAAAAATGAAAACCTATAATTTCAGAATGCGAAATGTTTGGAATTGAAGAAACTTACAAACTTATATAAGATTTTTTGCAAATCTTCTTTTAAAAATCTACAATATTTAACTGCAGTTAATCTAATTTTGAAAAACCTCAGATATAACACACTCAGTATCTCGAAGTGTCTTTATAGAATTCCTAAAATTTTTTCTCAATATAATGAATAAATATTATGAAATATTGCTCACAAATAATCGAATCTCAAAAGTCACTTTCTGTAAATATACATATAGTAAACAGAGTAAAAAGTCAAATTTGTCAATAACAGCTCATGTAAGTGAAATATCCAAATCTCTCAAAACGTTACTCTTTTTTCGCATGAGTTTTACTTGCATTCGAAGTATATAAGTATCTAGTTGTACTAATTTATTTTGAATACTCTTATTCTTTTCTTTTTAACAAAATAAAACATGCATGATAACATTTTCAATTAATAACAGAGTATTGCTCATTACCTCGGGCGGAGGGCGATTGCAAACAGAAGCAACCAAAATGGTACTTTGATCAGTCGGAAAATCGCTGCATGCCATTCTATTATAGCGGATGTGGCGGAAATAGAAATAATTATGACAGTAGAGATGCATGCGAATCTGATTGTCCTTCCAAAATTGGTAAGACAAATATTGTTAGTAAAGATGAAAATTTTTTTTTCTAGTCGCAGATAACTATAACATCATATACTTACTATACTTCAAGAAATTTAGAAATTTTCAAAGTTAATGAAACTATCGGAAGAATCACTACAATTATTATATCCTGAATTTGAAGCAATTCACAAATATTGCGATTTGTAAACATTTTCGTAACAAGGTAAAATTTTCCCGATTTGTAAAAACTGCGAAAAGTATGGGAAGGGGTAACAAATTAGAATGAAAAAAATAACTTGTTTAATATCATGCTGTAGAGCAAGATATTTGCTTGCTGCCTGCACTTTTGGGTGAATGTCATAATTACACGCAACGATGGTACTACAATTCGTACGAGCAACGTTGCGCGCAATTTTACTATGGTGGCTGTGGCGGTAATGAGAACAATTTCCACTCCGAACACGAATGTAACCACAGATGTCAATCTGAAAATCAACGCCCTGAACAATCTACGCGGACCAAGTTTAGTACAGGTGCGTTAGGTACAAATTCGATGTCATACAATATAATCTGAGAAATGATAACATTGAAAAGCCTTATTACGTTTCAATAATATTTTGAGCATGCGAAATGCTCGAGAATCGATGATTTTTGAGTAAAATTACAAGTCACAAAATATAAATGTTAACTGATTTTGAGATTGAGGTCATTGCTCGAATTCACCTTCCCGATAGACAAAAGCCCGAAAAAAGTTTATCCAAATTTATCATTCGATTCCGCACGTTTGAATAAAAAGGGAGTTTAAAATTGAAAAATTATATTTTCAAATTATTTTTTTAAAACATTTTTATTATATATATTATGTTTATTCTAATGTTTTTATTTTAGTATATTTATTTCTTTTGATTATATTTCATTTCTTATTTTATTTTTTATACTATATTATTTTTTATTCACATTTTTCATATTTTTTGTTATTATCTACTACCCCCATATCTGTTAATAATGGTAATATGATCAGTGGGAATAAAAAAATCCTCTCCAGTAAAACAAATAGAAAAGCTTTTTTATTTTTTGGCTTTTTCCTTTATTACAGCTATTCTTGAAAAATTGTATAAGTCGATATATTTTTTAAAAAAACTATCATCTACTATATAAAAGACTTTTATTTAGTTAATGGTAAAAAAAATATCACCAATTTTTTTCCATCGAATTGATATTGGAAAACTCTCTCATCAATCTAAAAAAGCGAAATTTTTTTTATCACTTAATTTTTTTCATAACTTAATTCCTTTTTATAGAATATTATTCATGTCGAATAATATTATTGAAAAATCAGAACGTATCGCTGTGATTTGTGTTATGATTTTCACTATAATCGACTAGCATTCCATGAATGATTGAGTGCTATGTTTGTATTTTTCGCTTTTGATAATCTTTTTAATATATTCACTTTTTTTTCAAGTATCGGCAAATATAATAGTTTAATAAAAAAGATACCTAATCGAAACACTGAAAAATGACATTCCGATATAGTATGCAGTTTTACGAAAGTAGAAGAAAATATTTACGATGTATATCCGCTACCTTGAAATAATTTAAAATCAAATTAAAAGAGGAATTTGGAATTCTATCTTTATTCTTTTGAATTATTAGGAGTTTTATTGTGATCCCATAGTTTTTTTATTCAATAAATTTAAATAATTATGTAGTAATTAATTACTTACATAAATCGAACCAGTAAAAAACGCATTGTAAATTTTTCAAAATTTACATACTAATTATCCATTTCCTAATGTAAGGTCCGTGTAAAAAATTGAGTAGTGACATTAAGAAAAAAAAACTTATTGACAGTCGAACTTGAACCAGAAACTTTTCGGTAATAGATATTGCAATTTAACCGGATAACATAAACTAGTAGTGGAACGCATTACAGATCGCAGAGCTGTGAGTTGACTTTTTAAAAATATTCTCCAAAAATAACTAAGCGTTGGAATGAATGGTTTTTGGTCTTGAGAAGGCTATCATAAGAATCATAATTTTAGATTTTGATGTAAATTGGTTTTTGACAAGGTTAAATTGAAATAATTTATATATATACATTTTTTTCAAGTATTCAGGAAAACGTATTTGGGCAAATAAATTCGGAAAAACGGGTTTATAACTTTTAAGCAAGTTAATTTGAAAAACGCTCAAATTTATTGATAATATATTTTATTTTATTTAGTTATTAGAAACAAAATTGGGTATGTAAATATCTTGTCGGTAAAAATATAAATTCTGCTTTCTCGTATGTCTAGAACATTGTTTCCTTCCTGACGAATATGGCCGTTGCTCTCAAAACCAAACTAAATGGTTCCACGATAGCAGAGATGGAACTTGCAAACATTTCATATACAGCGGCTGTTCTGGAAATGCCAACAATTTCAACTCTCGCGAGGAATGCGAATACCGATGTGGGGCAGCTCAAGGTAAATTCGACCTCTTGGTCGATTCATGCACAAAGCAACTGCACTTGCAAATAACTCTAATCCAGTAAATTTCGATCTAAATTGAAACAACTCAATGAAGACACTACATCGATTTCAGTACTAGAAAAAGAAAGTTTAATTATTGGAGTTTTATCAATGACGAAATAACACCATTCAGTAGTTACAAAAATTTATTTACGATTGTTCATTTTCTTATTTAAATGGCAGGAAAAGATCTAATTTTGAGAAAGAAATTCTTATATTGAACCTTACATTAAGTAAACTGATAGATTAAAAATTATTTTATCTGCTGCAAACCCAGACGCTTGTGATCTACCTCCTGTCGTTGGACCCTGCAACGGAACAGTTGAACAATACTATTACGACAAAACCACCGATGCTTGTTACACATACGAGTACGGTGGATGCTTGGGCAACAAAAATCGCTTCCAAGACTTGCTTAGTTGCGAGAGAAAGTGCAGAAAACGACCGGAAACTCATCAGACGCGAGCACCATATCCTTCTGCTACAGAAGTCATCCAGAATAGCTCCATTTGCTCGGCTCCCCCAGATGCTGGACCATGTAACCAAGACACTACAGCCTACTATTTCGACCAATCAATGGAGAGGTGTCAAGCTTTTATCTACGGAGGTTGCGAAGGGAATTCCAATAGGTTCCAAACGGAGGAACAGTGCGAGAGATTGTGTGGAGCATTCCAAGGACAAGGTATGTCTGATGATTTCTCAAGTTTATGGTACAAGATGAAGGGTATAATGATGATGATGATGATGATGATGATAAGAAGAGCGTTTGTCATTTTTCATTTCTTTGTTTTTTCAGACATTTGCAATCTTGCTCTCGATCCTGGCACATGTCGTGGTAGCTTCCCGAAATTCTATTACGATCAGCAAATCCGAAAATGTCGAGAATATAGGTACAGTGGTTGTGATGGTAACGCTAATAGATTCAGTTCTGCATACGAGTGTGAATCTGTTTGCATACATCATGAAGAACCGACTCCTTCAGGAAACGACACTGCTCTTTCTCATTTAGGTATGTTATTTACAAGTTTATATTTTGTAGTCAAATGTGTTGATATGTTTAAATACACAATATCAGGTGGGCAGGCAAAGCCTTATCTTAAAGGAAAAAAATTGTCAGTTCATGAGAATACTCTTCACAATAAAATAATATCTTAAATTTAGTAAAGTTTGGAGATCTCTTTGTAATAAGTACCATCGTTGCTAGAAGAGACAAGTGTACTGTAAAATGTCTCTGAAACCATTTCCTTATTTAGCAATATGCAGAGAACCGGCCGATATAGGCTCTTGCGCCGAAAGTAGTTACAGACGATTTTATTACAACGAGGAAGAACAAACATGTAAAGCCTTCATCTACACTGGCTGTGGTGGAAACAGAAACAATTTCAAGACCTTCGATTATTGCATTCAGACTTGTTACAGGAGTAAGTCGTAAAGCTTATGGAAAGCTTTTACGCACTGTAAAAAAGCTCTTTTGCAGGCAAAAATTTCCCTCTGGCTTTCTATTTTTGCTCATATCCATTATTTTCAGGGTTCATCGAAAATTATTTTGTAATAACGCTTCAACTTTACACATTTTAGACACTAAAATTAGTTAATAGTTGAAATCTGCTTTCTTCATCATTTTTTACCATTTCTACCAGTTTATATCGTTCCTTGGGACTTGGTTTCTACAAGGAATGCAGACACTTTTATTTTAGCATTTTTATTCTTATTTCATTGATAGATAGCTCAGAAATGATGAAATTTCAAAAATTGCGTTCATTCAACTTGATTCAGGAAGCAACGAAATCGACGTTGATTCTGGCAAAGAAGACAAAGATTCCTGTGCCCAAGTTCGAGATGAATGTAAGCGAATTCGATGTCCTTACGATAAAGAAGCTTATGTTGATGATCAAGACTGTGAACGATGTCGTTGCGTTGATCCTTGCGCTACTCAAGCTTGTCCAGAGAAAACGACTTGTACCGTCACTTTGATTGCGACAAAAGAAGGCACGGAATACAAGGGAATCTGCAGGCAAAGTGAGAAAGCACAGATTTTAATGAAAACCCGTGTGCATTCCTCAAAGAACAATCGATTCAAAAAATAAAGTTGTAACTTATATTAAACATACATTCTCGAACTATTAACTAAAAAATTTGTTATTTAACTTCAAAAGTTCAAAGTAACTGAATTTGTTGTCATTGTGGAATTTATTTAATTTGTTTCGACAGTTCATAAGAATGGACAATGTCCACAAGTCATGAATACCACCCGATGTGAACAAGAATGTACATCTGACGCTGATTGCATGGATGAACAAAAATGTTGCGACACTAGTTGCGGAAAGTCATGTCTTTATCCTGCACCCGAAGAAATTCAGAGTACAGCGTTACCAATCATTTACCCGACGCAGCCATCGTATGGCAACGTACCTGCGACCATCAAGGAACCAGAAGATCCAAATCCTGTGGCTGAAGAAGGAAGTATGGTTATCCTGAAGTGCGTCACTTGGGGAATTCCAACTCCAACGATATCTTGGCGGAAGAGCTCGCAGCCAGTAAGGAAAATTCTAAAAACATTGTTGGGGCGTTTTCCGAAAATACATGTTCCTGTTTTGGAAAAGTTGAAATATTCGAAGAATGAATTTTTACTTTTTTTTTTCTTTAACCTTATAGTAAACAGAATTTTAGTGTTCTCATAAGTTAATACATGATTTTTATACTAACTCATTTTTTACTTTCACAGATTGACGAAAACGAAAAACGAAAAAAGATCTTGAGCGATGGTTCCCTACAAATAACAAATCTGTACTCTCGAGATAAGGGTACCTATTCTTGCACTGCCTACAATAGATATGGCTCTCCTGCCCGAATAGAATACTACTTGACAATTACAGGTAAGTTCAGCAAATGTCATGCTTCTGTGGGATAATTGTCTATCTCAAATACTTAACTTTTTTTCTGATCTTTGGGTAAACTGTTGGTAGAGTTGGATCACGTTTGTTTCTAACCTGAGTTTTTGTAGCATAACCATGATTTTTCAACCTATTTCCATTTCCAAACTTTTTGCCAGGGATGCAAAAAAAGTTTGCAAACAATCGACCAGAAAAATTCCAATGGAATATATATAATTTGTACTTTCTAGCTCCTCAGATAGGTTAGTATGTGGCAAGAAAATAAAACAGAGAAAAATGAGTTAAGTTTCTACTTCGCCAACTTTTCTTGCATCTCTGCTCCCCATCATTCAAAATGTTAGCTTCAATATACATTGTACCCTTATGGTGTTAGAGGTTAGAAAAAAAATTTCCCTAACAACCTGTCATTGCATCTCTGCATGTGTTGCATCTTTGTTCACGCATCCTAGCACCACACGATCGGTCGCCCGAAATTGCCGGTGAACCAAACGCTACTATCACGGTCAATATGAACTCCCCGTGTGCGATCAATTGTTATGCTTCCGGTTGGCCGAGACCTCAAGTGACCTGGTGGCGTGGTAGTACCATGCTGCCATTGTCGTCTGAAAACTATAAACAAGACAAAGATTATATCCTGCACATTCACGTCGTGCGTCTCACGAATCTCGGCATGTACACATGTCAGGCTTACAACGGCATTGGTAGAGCCGCTTCCTGGAATGTCATACTGCATGCGGTTGGTCCCATACTGAATGTGAAACCTGAGCAGCAAGAGTACGTAAAGTACTTGTTGCCACCACCCACGAGACCAGGAAGGCCATCGAAGCCCGATTATCCTTATAGACCACAGAGACCTGAAAACGTTACGCATGTTCCTTCCAACACTTCTAGACATTACTTTGTTCCCACTGTAGCTCCTCTTGAAACTCATACACCAAAGACGCAGTACAAAGGTGAGAGGCTAACATTGTTGTTGGTATTGTTAACTGTATGAAAAAACGTAACATAGAATGCCATCTGTTCTTCATGATGAAAGAGACAAATCGGTTTGGAAAACAGTTTAGAAGTAGATTTCTGGTATTTTTTTGTAGAAATAAATGATTTCTTTTCCAGAACAATTCGTCTCTTTTATTTTTTATGTATTCTCGTAGTTTACTGTCCTGTACTTTTAACACGTTTAACTTAACTGCTCTTTGATTGTGATTTGAATATTATAAGATTGGTTTCGGTACGGTGGAGTACGAATCAATCAAAGTTGATGTTTTTACTTAATCTGAATAAAATATTGATACAGTGCCAGTACAACTGAACGTGTCAGTGGCACAAACGCAATTCCCAGAGGCAAGTGAAATAATCATCAATTGCAGCGTAACAGGGTACCCGCCACCACGTGTAACGTGGCGAAAAGATAATCAGCCTTTGTTAATGAATCAACGAATAAACGTTGCAGGTTTGTGTGAAATTGAACTATTATGACAGGAGTGGCAGAAGATGTGAGGATCTACTGTTGTAACTTAAATGAACTTTTTAGCTAGGGAGAAGACAATTATAGAGACACGTAACTTACGGGATTTTCTTGATATGTGTATATTGCACATTCCTCATATATATTAAATATTAGTACAAATCATACATGTAATACTTCTATATGGCCAGCAGAAAGAGAGGTCTCTCAGAGAACACGACGGTGCCAACAACACTCTCTGTTCTACTTCATTACTCATTTTAATCATTGCATGTATCACTATATAGTATATACGTATTAGCGCGATGTATATAGGTATATGTAGGTGTATAGTCTCGAGTAATCTTCTATCCTTTGCTGATTTCGGACAGGCCTCTTACAGCGAGAATAGGGAGCTGATCATGATTCCCGGTCATTTTCTCGAATCCAAGTTCCCGAACGGTCATTTTCCCAAAATGCCATTATTCCGAACGTATTATTTCCCGAACGACAATTTTCCCGAAAGTATTGTTTTCCGAATTTCGGTTGGAATTTCACTTTCATTTTAATTGTATACATTTATGAATTTCATAAGAAGAGTCTTCAATAAAAAGCGTCATGGTAAAAATTTCATAAGAAGAGTCGTGGTAAAAATTCTATAAGAAGAGCATTCAATAAGAAGATTCGTTGTAAAAATTCCAAATTCGGTTTGTTCAGATACAAAATTCAAAGGTTGATGTTATGTACGATTTCTCGTACACAACAAATAAATGAAATAAAAGAATAAATTACATAAATATATAAAATAATAAATAACATAAAAAATAAATTAAAAATTCAAATTTTCCGTTCGGGAAAATGGTCGGCAACGGCTGAGATTCCCGATCATTTTCCCGAATCCAAGTTGTGTGCGATTGCTCGTCGGTATTAGAGTCCTTTGTACGTTTCATAATTAAAAAATAAATTAAAAATTCGAATTTCGCGTTCGGGAAAATTCAAAGCCTTTCGGGAAATCAGATTCCGGAAAAAGACCGTTCGGGAAAATGGTTATTCGGGAAAATGGCCGCTCGAACAAAAGACCTTTTGGGAAAACGGTTTTGGGGAAAAGGGATTCGGGAAAATGGTTGGTAACGGCTGATCATATAGAAGTATTACATGTATTGTAGAAATATGAGAGCATGGTCAGCTGTTATCAAGATGGCGCTAACATTGCAATGAAGATATTACAACTACCAACGTCGAAAATTCAGGACTTTTAAAATACCAACAAATATATTCTGGCAAAAATGCATCAATTTACAAATGTTAGTTTTATCGAAAATCGTCAAAGTTTTTCTTTAATCAAAAATTTGATTACTGTTCTCCAGAATTCTTGATTTTTATTGAAATTTTTGTAATGATAGCCGAATTCCGTAAAGTAGAGGATTTTTGAATTCAAAAAAATTTTAAAGATGCAATACAGTTTTTGTAGTTTTACCAAATTGCTGAAATTTGTTTCAATTTCCGAAACTGTGAGCATTTTCTGAATTTCTACAAATTTTTTGGATTTTTTGCAATCATTGATAATCTTTTGAATTCCCAACGTCCTCTAACTTTTGATCACTTTCGAAATTTCAAATAAAATACAGACTATTTGAAACTTCTCAAATTTTAATGGAAATTCTCTTGTCTAATTGAGGTATTTCCTAATTTTATAATAATTCTAATGATTGCAGAATTCTATAAAAAATATTGAAAAAATTATCATGCATATTTAATAAGATTTCTGATATTGAATCCACTCAAAAAAATCATGTTCCGCCACTCCTGTCGTACAACACATTTCAAATTCATGAGCTTCACTGTCACCTTTGTACAATTTAGAGGGAAATCAACTCAGAATCAACAGCGCCGATAAAAATGATTCAGGAGAGTATCGTTGTGACGCTGCCAATGACATTTCCTTCGCTACTGGAAGTGTAAGAATCGTTGTCGCCGGTGAGTGCTTTTACTTTTTTATACCTCTGTTTCTCTGAATACTGACAATAATTTTTATTCTTCACTCTGGTATAACGTCGTAAATTTCTTGACAAATTTCTTTGTTATAACAAAGAAATTTTATTGAAAAAATGCCTGTACGAAGTATCACCTTTCAAAGAATGATGCTCTATATCTGAGCGTTTTCACAAAAACACGGACATGAACAGCAAATTTGAAAATTCAATATTTGTAACCAAATTTTTCATAAAATCGTAGTAGATGCATCACAGAATTTATCTAAACAAAATTTTTGATTTAATAAGAAGCGTTGAGAAGTAGTAGACTTGACAGAAAATTGAACCGCCACTACGTAATGAAAAGCTAGATTTGTAAGTAAACATTTCGCAAAGTATTAAATAATCAAATGTTGTAAATATGAAATTGTTTATTTTTACGTAATCTAGAAACTATATAGAATATTAAGTGATGTCATTACTTTTGGAAAATTGTTTCGCGAATGAGCAACAATTTAAGTTATAATTTCAGTTTTTCCTGTCCGTCTGTCACTGTAAAACACGAAAAACATTTATTTGTGCAAGAACAAACTGTCGTGATTCATTGAAATTTCATTTTCAAAGGTCACATATGTCCCTCATCATATGTGTA